>OU015466.1:31116122-31153239 GCA_907164805.1 Brachyptera putata | reverse complement strand
TTTCTTTGGACACGGGTAGCCCCGTTTGCACATGCCACATTGAACATATATTTAATTAAAACCATTGCTCTCAGCGGTTTTTGAAAATGTTCTCTCATGCATGAGGGGGAATGAATTGACAATCGTTATTTGTCAGAATTCTCCAAAAATCTTTTCGAATTTTCCCGTTTCCTGGACACAGGGTACCGCACTGCCCGCTTTAAAACATATATTAAATTACAACCATTGCTCTCAGGGGTCTGAAAATGTTTTTCCATGTGTGAGAGAGGATCAATTGACAACCCTTTATTTGTCAGATTTCTCCGAAAATCATATTCAAATTTTTCCCCCGTTTTCTGGACCGGGGTGGGCCCCTTCCGCAAATGCCCGCGGTGAAACATATATTTAATTACAACCTTTGATCTCGCGGTCTAAAATGTTTTTTCATGCATGAGAGAGGATGAATTGACAATCGTTATTTGTCAGAATCTCCGAAAATCATATTGATTTTCCCGTCTTCTGGACACAGGTTACCGCACATGCCCGCTTGGAACATATATGTATTTAAACCATCGCTCTCAGCGGTCTGGAAATGTTATTCCATGCATCAGAGAGAATGGATTGACAATCGTTATTTGTCAGAATTTTCCGAAAATCATATTCGAATTTTCCCCTTTTTTCGGGACACAGGGTACCGCACATGCCCGCATCGAAATATTTAAATTACACAACCATTGCACTCAGCGTCTGAAAATATTTTTTCATGCATGAGAGGGGATGAATTGACATCGTTATTTGTCAGAATCTTCCGAAAATCATATCCGAATTTTCCCGGTTTCTGGACACGGAGTAGGCCCCTACTGCACATGCCCGCGTTGAAACATATATTTGATTACAACCATTGCTCTCAGCGGTCTGAAAATGTTTTTTCATGCATGAGAGGGGATGAATTGACAATCGTTATCTGTCAGAATCTTCCGAAAATCATATTCGAATTTTCCCGTTTTTCTGAACACGGGATAGGCCCCTTCCGAACATGCCCGCAGTGAAACATATATTTAATTACAACCATCGCTCTCAGCGGTCTGGAAAATGTTTCTCATTCATGAGAGGGGATGAATTGACAATCGTTATTTGGCAGAATTTTCCGAAATCATATTCGAATTTCTCGCTTTCTGGACACGGATTAGGCCCCTTCCGCACATGCCCGCATTGGAATATATATTATCACACCATTGCTCTCAGCGGTCTGAAAATGTTATTTCATGCATCAGAGAGAATGGATTGACAATCGTTATTTGTCAGAATTCCCGAAAATCATATTCGAATTTTCCTGTTTCTGAACACGGTGTAGGCCCCTGTTGCACATGCCCACTTGAAACATATATTTAACTACAACCATTGATCTCAGCGGTCTGAAAATGTTTCTCATGCATGATAAGAGGATTAATTGACAATCGTTATTTGTCAGAATTTTCGAAAATCATATTCGAATTTTCCCGATTTCTGGACACGGGTAGGCCCCTTCTGCACATGCCCGCGTTGAAACATATATTTAGATTACAATCATTGCTCTCAGCGGCCCGGAAATGTTTTTTCATGGCATGAGAGGGATGAATTTGACAACCGTTATTGTCAGAATTCTCCGAAAATCATATTCGAATTTCCCGTTTTCTGGACACGGGGTAGGCCCCTTCCGCACAGTCCCGCGGTGAAACATATATTTAATTACAACCATTGATCTCAGCGGTCTGAAAATGTTTTTCATGCATGAGAGAGGATGAATTGACAATCGTTATTTGTCAGAATTTTCCGAAATCATATTGAATTTTCCCGTTTTCTGGACACAGGGTAGGCCCCTCCTGCACATGCCCGCGTTGAAACATATATTTAATTACAACCATTGCTCTCAGCGGTCTGAAAATGTTTTTTCATGCATGAGAGGGGATGAATTGACAATCGTTATTTGTCAGAAATTTCCGAAAATCATATTCGAATTTTCCCGTTTTCTGGACACGGGGTAGGCCCCTTCTGCACATGCCCGCGTTGAAACATATATTAAATTACAACCATTGCTCTCAGCGGTCTGAAAATGTTTTTTCATGCATGAGAGAGGATGAATTGACAATCGTTATTTGTCAGAATTTTCCGAAAATCATATTCGAATTTTCCGGTTTTCTGGACACAGGGTACCGCACATGCACGAGTTGAAACATATATTAAATCACAACCATTGCTCTCAGCGGTCTGGAAATGTTTTTCATGCATGAGAGAGGATGAATTGACAATCGTTATTTGTCAGAATATTCCGAAAATCATATTGAATTTCCCCGTCTTCTGGACACAGGGTACCGTACATGCCCGCATTGAAACATATATTAAATCACAACCATTGCTCTCAGCGGTCTGGAAATGTTTCTCATGCATGAGAGAGGATGAATTGACAATCGTTATTTGTCAGAATATTCCGAAAATCATATTGAATTTTCCCGTCTTCTGGACACAGGGTACCGTACATGCCCGCATTGAACATATATTTAATTACAACCATTGCTCTCAGCGGTCTGAAAATGTTTTTTCATTCATGAGAGGGGATGAATTGACAATCGTTATTTGTCAGAATTTTCCGAAAATCATATTCGAATTTTCCCGTTTTCTGGACACGGTGTAGGCCCCTGTTACACAATGCCCACATTGAAACATATATTTAATTACAACCATTGCTCCAGCGGTTTGAAAATGTTTTCTCATGCATGAGAGGGGATGAATTGACAATCGTTATTAGTCAGAATTTTTCGAAAATCATATTCGAATTTTCCCGTTTTCCGGACACGGGGTAGGCCCCTTCTGCACATGCTCGCGTTGGAACATATATTGAATTACAACCATTGCTCTCAGCGGTCTGAAAATGTTTTCTCATGCATGAGAGGAGATGAATTGACAATCGTTATTCGTCAGAATTCTCCGAAAATCATATACGAATTTCCCCGTTTTCTGGACACAGGGTACCGCACATGCCCGCATCAAAACATATATTTAATTACAATCATTAATCTCAGCGGTCTGAAAATGTTTTCTCATGCATGAGAGGGGATGAATTGACAATCGTTATTTGTCAGAATTTTCCGAAATCATATTCGAATTTTCCCGTTTTCTGGACACGGAGTAGGCCCCTACTGCACAGGCCCGCGTTGAAACATATATTTGATACAACCATTGCTCTCAGCGGTCTGAAAATGTTTTTTCATGCATGAGAGGGGATGAATTGACAATCGTTATCTGTCAGAATTCTCCGAAAATCATATTCGAATTTTCCCGTTTTCTGGACACGGTGTAGGCCCCTTCCGCACATGCCCGCGGTGAAACATATATTTAATTACAACCATTGATCTCAGCGGTCTGAAAATGTTTTTTCATGCATGAGAGAGGATGAATTGACAATCGTTATTTGTCAGAATTTTCCGAAAATCATATTGAATTTTCCCGTCTTCTGGACACAGGGTACCGCACATGCCCGCATTGAAACATATATTAAATCGCAATCATTGCTCTCTGCGGTCTGGAAATGTATTTTCATGCATGAGAGAGGATGAATTGACAATCTTTATTTGTCAGAATATTCCGAAAATCATATTGAATTTTCCCTTCTTCTGGACACAGGGTACCGTACATGCCCGCATTGAAACATATATTTAATTACAACCATTGCTCTCAGCGGTCTGAGAATGTTATATCATGCATCAGAGAGAATGGATTGACGATCGTTATTTGTCAGAATTTCCCGAAAATCATATTCGAATTTTCCCGTTTTCTGGACACAGGGTACCGCACATGCCCGCATCGAAACATATATTAAATTACAACCATTGCACTCAGCGGTCTGAAAATGTTTTTTCATGCATGAGAGGGGATGAATTGACAATCGTTATTTGTCAGAATATTCCGAAAATCATTTTCGAATTTTCCCATTTTCTGGACACGGGGTACCGCACATGCCCGCATTGGAACATAAATTGAATTACAACCATTGCTCTCAGCGGTCTGAAATGTTATTTCATGCATCAGAGAGAATGGATTGACATTCGTTATTTGTCAGAATTTGCCGAAAATCATATTCGAATTTTCCCGTTTTCTGGACACAGGGTACCGCACATGCCCGCATTGAAACATATATTAAATTACAACCATTGCTCTCAGCGGTCTGAAAATGTTTTTTATGCATGAGAGGGGATGGATTGACAATCGTTATTTGTCAGAAATTTCCGAAAATCATATTCGAATTTTCCCGTCTTCTGGACACAGGGTACCGTACATGCCCGCATTGAAACATATATTTAATTACAACCATTGCTCTCAGCGGTCTGAAAATGTTTTTTCATTCATGAGAGGGGATGAATTGACAATCGTTATTTGTCAGAATTTTCCGAAAATCATATTCGAATTTTCCCGTTTTCTGGACACGGTGTAGGCCCCTGTTACACATGCCCACATTGAAACATATATTTAATTACAACCATTGCTCTCAGCGGTTTGAAAATGTTTTCTCATGCATGAGAGGGGATGAATTGACAATCGTTATTTGTCAGAATTTTTCGAAAATCATATTCGAATTTTCCCGTTTTCCGGACACGGGGTAGGCCCCTTCTGCACATGCTCGCGTTGGAACATATATTGAATTACAACCATTGCTCTCAGCTTTCTGAAAATGTTTTCTCATGCATGAGAGGAGATGAATTGACAATCGTTATTCGTCAGAATTCTCCGAAAATCATATACGAATTTCCCCGTTTTCTGGACACAGGGTACCGCACATGCCCGCATCAAAACATATATTTAATTACAATCATTGCTCTCAGCGGTCTGAAAATGTTTTCTCATGCATGAGAGGGGATGAATTGACAATCGTTATTTGTCAGAATTTTCCGAAAATCATATTCGAATTTTCCCGTTTTCTGGACACGGTGTACGCCCCTGTTGCACATGCCCACATTGAAACATATATCAAATTACAACCATTGCTCTCAGCGGTCTGGAAATGTTTTTTCATGCGTGAGAGGGGATCAATTGACAATCGTTATTTGTCAGAATTCTCCGAAAATCATATTCGAATTTCCCCGTTTTCTGGACACGGGGTAGGCCCCTTCCGCAAATGCCCGCGGTGAAACATATATTTAATTACAACCATTGATCTCAGCGGTCTGAAAATGTTTTTTCATACATGAGAGAGGATGAATTGACAATCGTTATTTGTCAGAATTTCCGAAAATCATATTGAATTTTCCCGTTTTCTGGACACAGGGTAGGCCCCTTCTGCACATGCCCGCGTTGAAACATATATTGAATTACAATCATTGCTCTCAGCGGTCTGAAAATGTTTTTTCATGCATGAGAGGGGATGAATTGACAATCGTTATTTGTCAGAATTTTCCGAAAATCATATTCGAATTTTCCCGCTTTCTGGACACGGGGTAGGCCCCTTCCGCACATGCCCGCATTGGAACATATATTTAATCACAACCATTGCTCTCAGCGGTCTGGAAATGTTTTTTCATGCATGAGAGAGGATGAATTGACAATCGTTATTTGTCAGAATATTACGAAAATCATATTGAATTTTCCCGTCTTCTGGACACAGGGTACCGTATATGCCCGCATTGAAACATATATTTAATTACAACCATTGCTCTCAGCGGTCTGGAAATGTTATTCCATGCTTCAGAGAGAATGAATTGACAATCGTTATTTGTCAGAATTTTCCGAAAATCATATTCGAATTTTCCTGTTTTCTGGACACGGGGTAGGCCCCTACTGCACATGCCCGCGTTGAAACATATATTTAATTACAACCATTGCTCTCAGCGGTCTGTAAATGTTCTTCCATGTATGAGAGGGGATGAATTGACAATCGTTATTTGTCAGAATTCTCCGAAAATCATATTCGAAATATCCCGTTTTCTGGACACGGTGTAGGCCCCTGTTGCACATGCCCACATTGAAACATATATCAAATTACAACCATTGCTCTCAGCGGTCTGAAAATGTTTTTTCATGCGTGAGAGGGGATCAATTGACAATCGTTATTTGTCAGAATTCTCCGAAAATCATATTCGAATTTTCCCGTTTTCTGGACACGGGGTAGGCCCCTTCCGCACATGCCCGCGGTGAAACTTATATTTAATTACAACCATTGATCTCAGCGGTCTGAAAATGTTTTTTCATGCATGAGAGAGGATGAATTGACAATCGTTATTTGTCAGAATTTTCCGGAAATCATATTGAATTTTCCCGTTTTCTGGACACAGGGTAGGCCCCTTCTGCACATGCCCGCGTTGAAACATATATTTAATTACAACCATTGCTCTCAGCGGTCTGAAAATGTTTTTTCATGCATGAGAGGGGATGAATTGACAATCGTTATTTGTCAGAATTTTCCGAAAATCATATTCGAATTTTCCCGTTTTCTGGACACGGGGTGGGCCCCTTCTGCACATGCCCGCGTTGAAACATATATTAAATTACAACCATTGCTCTCAGCGGTCTGAAAATGTTTTTTCATGCATGAGAGAGGATGAATTGACAATCGTTATTTGTCAGAATTTTCCGAAAATCATATTCGAATTTTCCCGTTTTCTGGACACAGGGTATCGCACATGCCCGAGTTGAAACATATATTAAATCACAACCATTGCTCTCAGCGGTCTGGAAATGTTTTTTCATGCATGAGAGAGGATGAATTGACAATCTTTATTTGTCAGAATATTCCGAAAATCATATTGAATTTTCCCGTCTTCTGGACAAAGGGTACCGTACATGCCCGCATTGAAACATATATTTAATTACAACCATTGCTCTCAGCGGTCTGGAAATGTTTTTTCATTCATGAGAGGGGATGAATTGACAATCGTTATTTGTCAGGATTCTCCGAAAATCATATTCGAAATATCCCGTTTTCTGGACACGGTGTAGGCCCCTGTTGCACATGCCCACATTGAAACATATATCAAATTACAACCATTGCTCTCAGCGGTCTGAAAATGTTTTTTCATGCGTGAGAGGGGATCAATTGACAATCGTTATTTGTCAGAATTCTCCGAAAATCATATTCGAATTTTCCCGTTTCCCGGACACGGGGTAGGCCCCTTCTGCACATGCTCGCGTTGGAACATATATTAAATAACAACCATTGCACTCAGCGGTCTGAAAATGTTCTTTCATGCATGAGAGGAGATGAATTGACAATCGTTATTCGTCAGAATTCTCCGAAAATCATATACGAATTTTCCCGTTTTCTGGACACAGGGTACCGCACATGCCCGCATCGAAACATATATTTAATTACAATCATTGCTCTCAGCGGTCTGAAAATGTTTTCCCATGCATGAGAGGGGATGAATTGACAATCGTTATTTGTCAGAATTTTCCGAAAATCATATTCGAATTTTCCCGTTTTCTGGACACGGAGTAGGCCCCTACTGCACATGCCCGCGTTGAAATATATATTTGATTACAACCATTGCTCTCAGCGGTCTGAAAATGTTTTTTCATGCATGAGAGGGGATGAATTGACAATCGTTATCTGTCAGAATTCTCCGAAAATCATATTCGAATTTTCCCGTTTTCTGGACACGGGATAGGCCCCTTCCGAACATGCCTGCATTGAAACATATATTTAATTACAACCATTGCTCTCAGCGGTCTGAAAATGTTTTTGCATTCATGAGAGGGGATGAATTGACAATCGTTATTTGTCAGAATTTTCCGAAAATCATATTCGAATTTTCCCGTTTTCTGGACACGGGGTAGGCCCCTTCCGCACATGCCCGCATTGGAACATATATTTAATTACAACCATTGCTCTCAGCGGTCTGAAAATGTTTTCTCATGCATGAGAGAGGATTAATTGACAATCGTTATTTGTCAGAATTTTCCGGATATCATATTCAAATTTTCCTGTTTTCTGGACACGGGGTAGGCCCCTACTGCACATGCCCGCGTTGTAACATATATTTAATTACAACCATTGCTCTCAGCGGTCTGGAAATGTTCTTCCATGTATGAGAGGGGATGAATTGACAATCGTTATTTGTCAGAATTCTCCGAAAATCATATTCGGATTTTCCCGTTTCCTGGACACGGGGTAGGCCCCTTCCGCACATGCCCGCATTGAAACATATATTTAATTACAACCATTGCTCTCAGCGGTCTGAAAATGTTATTTCATGCATCAGAGAGAATGAATCGACAATCGTTATTTGTCAGAATTTTCCGAAAATCATATTCGAATTTTCCCGTTTTCTGGACACGGTGTAGGCCCCTGTTGCACATGCCCACATTGAAACCTATATTGAATTTTAACCATTGCTCTCAGCGGTCTGAAAATGTTTTTTTAACGTGAGAGGAGATCAATTGACAATCGTTATTTGTCAGAATTCTCCGAAAATCATATTCGAATTTTCCCGTTTTCTGGACACGGGGTAGGCCCCTTCCGCACATGCCCGCGGTGAAACATATATTTAATCACAACCATTGATCTCAGCGGTCTGAAAATGTTTTTTCATGCATGAGAGAGGATGAATTGACAATCGTTATTTGTCAGAATTTTCCGAAAATCATATTGAATTTTCCCGTCTTCTGGACACAGGGTACCGCACATGCCCGCATTGAAACATATATTCAATCGCAACCATTGCTCTCAGCGGTCTGGAAATGTTTTTTCATGCATGAGAGAGGATGAATTGACAATCTTTATTTGTCAGAATATTCCGAAAATCATATTGAATTTTCCCTTCTTCTGGACACAGGGTACCGTACATGCCAGCATTGAAACATATATTTAATTACAACCATTGCTCTCAGCGGTCTGAAAATGTTATTTCATGCATCAGAGAGAATGGATTGACAATCGTTATTTATCAGAATTCCCCGAAAATCTTATTCGAATTTTCCCGTTTTCTGGACACAGGGTACCACACATGCCCGCATCGAAACATATGATAAATTACAACCATTGCACTCAGCGGTCTGAAAATGTTCTTTCATGCATGAGAGGGGATGAATTGACAATCGTTATTTGTCAGAATATTCTGAAAATCATTTTCGAATTTTCCCGTTTTCTGGACACGGGGTACCGCACATGCCCGCATTGAAACATAAATTGAATTACAACCATTGCTCTCAGCGGTCTGAAAATGTTATTTCATGCATCAGAGAGAATGGATTGACATTCGTTATTTTTCAGAATCCTCCGAAAATCATATTCGAATTTTCCCGTTTTCTGGACACGGGGTAGGCCCCTTCCGCACATGCCCGCGGTGAAACATATATTTAATTACAACCATTGATCTCAGCGGTCTGAAAATGTTTTTTCATGCATGAGAGAGGATGAATTGACAATCGTTATTTGTCAGAATTTTCCGAAAATCATATTGAATTTTCCCGTTTTCTGGACACAGGGTAGGCCCCTCCTGCACATGCCCGCGTTGAAACATATATTTAATTACAACCATTGCTCTCAGCGGTCTGAAAATGTTTTTTCATGCATGAGAGGGGATGAATTGACAATCGTTATTTGTCAGAATTTTCCGAAAATCATATTCGAATTTTCCCGTTTTCTGGACACGGGGTAGGCCCCTTCTGCACATGCCCGCGTTGAAACATATATTAAATTACAACCATTGCTCTCAGCGGTCTGAAAATGTTTTTTCATGCATGAGAGAGGATGAATTGACAATCGTTATTTGTCAGAATTTTCCGAAAATCATATTCGACTTTTCCCGTTTTCTGGACACAGGGTACCGCACATGCACGAGTTGAAACATATATTAAATCACAACCATTGCTCTCAGCGGTCTGGAAATGTTTTTCATGCATGAGAGAGGATGAATTGACAATCGTTATTTGTCAGAATATTCCGAAAATCATAATGAATTTTCCCGTCTTCTGGACACAGGGTACCGTACATGCCCGCATTGAAACATATATTTAATTACAACCATTGCTCTCAGCGGTCTGAAAATGTTTTTTCATCCATGAGAGGGGATGAATTGACAATCGTTATTTGTCAGAATTTCCCGAAAATCATATTCGAATTTTCCCGTTTTCTGGACACGGTGTAGGCCCCTGTTACACATGCCCACATTGAAACATATATTTAATTACAACCATTGCTCTCAGCGGTTTGAAAATGTTCTCTCATGCATGAGAGGGGATGAATTGACAATCGTTATTTGTCAGAATTTTTCGAAAATCATATTCGAATTTTCCCGTTTTCCGGACACGGGGTAGGCCCCTTCTGCACATGCTCGCGTTGGAACATATATTAAATTACAACCATTGCTCTCAGCGGTCTGAAAATGTTTTTTCATGCATGAGAGGAGATGAATTGACAATCGTTATTCGTCAGAATTCTCCGAAAATCATATACGCATTTCCCCGTTTTCTGGACACAGGGTACCGCACATGCCCGCATCAAAACATATATTTAATTACAATCATTGCTCTCAGCGGTCTGAAAATGTTTTCTCATGCATGAGAGGGGATGAATTGACAATCGTTATTTGTCAGAATTTTCCGAAAATCATATTCGAATTTTCCCGTTTTCTGGACACGGAGTAGGCCCCTACTGCACATGCCCGCGTTGAAACATATATTTGATTACAACCATTGCTCTCAGCGGTCTGAAAATGTTTTTTCATGCATGAGAGGGGATGAATTGACAATCGTTATCTGTCAGAATTCTCCGAAAATCATATTCGAATTTCCCGTTTTCTGGACACGGGGTAGGCCCCTTCCGCACATGCCCGCGGTGAAACATATATTTAATTACAACCATTGATCTCAGCGGTCTGAAAATGTTTTTTCATGCATGAGAGAGGATGAATTGACAATCGTTATTTGTCAGAATTTTCCGAAAATCATATTGAATTTTCCCGTCTTCTGGACACAGGGTACCGCACATGCCCGCATTGAAACATATATTAAATCGCAACCATTGCTCTCTGCGGTCTGGAAATGTATTTTCATGCATGAGAGAGGATGAATTGACAATCTTTATTTGTCAGAATATTCCGAAAATCATATTGAATTTTCCCTTCTTCTGGACACAGGGTACCGTACATGCCCGCATTGAAACATATATTTAATTACAACCATTGCTCTCAGCGGTCTGAGAATGTTATTTCATGCATCAGAGAGAATGAATTGACAATCGTTATTTGTCAGAATTTCCCGAAAATCATATTCGAATTTTCCCGTTTTCTGGACACGGTGTAGGCCCCTGTTACACATGCCCACATTGAAACATATATTTAATTACAACCATTGCTCTCAGCGGTTTGAAAATGTTTTCTCATGCATGAGAGGGGATGAATTGACAATCGTTATTTGTCAGAATTTTTCGAAAATCATATTCGAATTTTCCCGTTTTCCGGACACGGGGTAGGCCCCTTCTGCACATGCTCGCGTTGGAACATATATTAAATTACAACCATTGCTCTCAGCGGTCTGAAAATGTTTTTTCATGCATGAGAGGAGATGAATTGACAATCGTTATTCGTCAGAATTCTCCGAAAATCATATACGCATTTACCCGTTTTCTGGACACAGGGTACCGCACATGCCCGCATCAAAACATATATTTAATTACAATCATTGCTCTCAGCGGTCTGAAAATGTTTTCTCATGCATGAGAGGGGATGAATTGACAATCGTTATTTGTCAGAATTTTCCGAAAATCATATTCGAATTTTCCCGTTTTCTGGACACGGAGTAGGCCCCTACTGCACATGCCCGCGTTGAAACATATATTTGATTACAACCATTGCTCTCAGCGGTCTGAAAATGTTATTTCATGCATGAGAGGGGATGAATTGACAATCGTTATCTGTCAGAATTCTCCGAAAATCATATTCGAATTTTCCCGTTTTCTGGACACGGTGTAGGCCCCTTCCGCACATGCCCGCGGTGAAACATATATTTAATTACAACCATTGATCTCAGCGGTCTGGAAATGTTTTTTCATGCATGAGAGAGGATGAATTGACAATCGTTATTCGTCAGAATTTTCCGAAAATCATATTGAATTTTCCCGTCTTCTGGACACAGGGTACCGCACATGCCCGCATTGAAACATATATTAAATCGCAACCATTGCTCTCTGCGGTCTGGAAATGTATTTTCATGCATGAGAGAGGATGAATTGACAATCTTTATTTGTCAGAATATTCCGAAAATCATATTGAATTTTCCCTTCTTCTGGACACAGGGTACCGTACATGCCCGCATTGAAACATATATTTAATTACAACCATTGCTCTCAGCGGTCTGAAAATGTTATTTCATGCATCAGAGAGAATGGATTGACAATCGTTATTTGTCAGAATTTCCCGAAAATCATATTCGAATTTTCCCGTTTTCTGGACACAGGGTACCGCACATGCCCGCATTGAAACATATATTAAATCACAACCATTGCTCTCAGCGGTCTGGAAATGTTTCTCATGCATGAGAGAGGATGAATTGACAATCGTTATTTGTCAGAATATTCCGAAAATCATATTGAATTTTCCCGTCTTCTGGACAAAGGGTACCGTACATGCCCGCATTGAAACATATATTTAATTACAACCATTGCTCTCAGCGGTCTGAAAATGTTTTTTCATTCATGAGAGGGGATGAATTGACAATCGTTATTTGTCAGAATTTTCCGAAAATCATATTCGAATTTTCCCGTTTTCTGGACACGGTGTAGGCCCCTGTTACACATGCCCACATTGAAACATATATTTAATTACAACCATTGCTCTCAGCGGTTTGAAAATGTTTTCTCATGCATGAGAGGGGATGAATTGACAATCGTTATTTGTCAGAATTTTTCGAAAATCATATTCGAATTTTCCCGTTTTCCGGACACGGGGTAGGCCCCTTCTGCACATGCTCGCGTCGGAACATATATTGAATTACAACCATTGCTCTCAGCGGTCTGAAAATGTTTTTTCATGCATGAGAGGAGATGAATTGACAATCGTTATTCGTCAGAATTCTCCGAAAATCATATACGAATTTCCCCGTTTTCTGGACACAGGGTACCGCACATGCCCGCATCAAAACATATATTTAATTACAATCATTGCTCTCAGCGGTCTGAAAATGTTTTCTCATGCATGAGAGGGGATGAATTGACAATCGTTATTTGTCAGAATTTTCCGAAAATCATATTCGAATTTTCCCGTTTTCTGGACACGGAGTAGGCCCCTACTGCACATGCCCGCGTTGAAACATATATTTGATACAACCATTGCTCTCAGCGGTCTGAAAATGTTTTTTCATGCATGAGAGGGGATGAATTGACAATCGTTATCTGTCAGAATTCTCCGAAAATCATATTCGAATTTTCCCGTTTTCTGGACACGGTGTAGGCCCCTTCCGCACATGCCCGCGGTGAAACATATATTTAATTACAACCATTGATCTCAGCGGTCTGAAAATGTTTTTTCATGCATGAGAGAGGATGAATTGACAATCGTTATTTGTCAGAATTTTCCGAAAATCATATTGAATTTTCCCGTCTTCTGGACACAGGGTACCGCACATGCCCGCATTGAAACATATATTAAATCGCAACCATTGCTCTCTGCGGTCTGGAAATGTATTTTCATGCATGAGAGAGGATGAATTGACAATCTTTATTTGTCAGAATATTCCGAAAATCATATTGAATTTTCCCTTCTTCTGGACACAGGGTACCGTACATGCCCGCATTGAAACATATATTTAATTACAACCATTGCTCTCAGCGGTCTGAGAATGTTATTTCATGCATCAGAGAGAATGAATTGACAATCGTTATTTGTCAGAATTTCCCGAAAATCATATTCGAATTTTCCCGTTTTCTGGACACAGGGTACCGCACATGCCCGCATCGAAACATATATTAAATTACAACCATTGCACTCAGCGGTCTGAAAATGTTTTTTCATGCATGAGAGGGGATGAATTGACAATCGTTATTTGTCAGAATATTCCGAAAATCATTTTCGAATTTTCCCATTTTCTGGACACGGGGTACCGCACATGCCCGCATTGAAACATAAATTGAATTACAACCATTGCTCTCAGCGGTCTGAAAATGTTATTTCATGCATCAGAGAGAATGGATTGACATTCGTTATTTGTCAGAATTTGCCGAAAATCATATTCGAATTTTCCCGTTTTCTGGACACAGGGTACCGCACATGCCCGCATTGAAACATATATTAAATTACAACCATTGCTCTCAGCGGTCTGAAAATGTTTTTTCATTCATGAGAGGGGATGGATTGACAATCGTTATTTGTCAGAATTCTCCGAAAATCATATTCGAATTTTCCCGTCTTCTGGACACAGGGTACCGTACATGCCCGCATTGAAACATATATTTAATTACAACCATTGCTCTCAGCGGTCTGAAAATGTTTTTTCATTCATGAGAGGGGATGAATTGACAATCGTTATTTGTCAGAATTTTCCGAAAATCATATTCGAATTTTCCCGTTTTCTGGACACGGTGTAGGCCCCTGTTACACATGCCCACATTGAAACATATATTTAATTACAACCATTGCTCTCAGCGGTTTGAAAATGTTTTCTCATGCATGAGAGGGGATGAATTGACAATCGTTATTTGTCAGAATTTTTCGAAAATCATATTCGAATTTTCCCGTTTTCCGGACACGGGGTAGGCCCCCTCTGCACATGCTCGCGTTGGAACATATATTGAATTACAACCATTGCTCTCAGCGGTCTGAAAATGTTTTCTCATGCATGAGAGGAGATGAATTGACAATCGTTATTCGTCAGAATTCTCCGAAAATCATACACGAATTTCCCCGTTTTCTGGACACAGGGTACCGCACATGCCCGCATCAAAACATATATTTAATTACAATCATTGCTCTCAGCGGTCTGAAAATGTTTTCTCATGCATGAGAGGGGATGAATTGACAATCGTTATTTGTCAGAATTTTCCGAAAATCATATTCGAATTTTCCCGTTTTCTGGACACGGAGTAGGCCCCTACTGCACATGCCCGCGTTGAAACATATATTTGATACAACCATTGCTCTCAGCGGTCTGAAAATGTTCTTTCATGCATGAGAGGGGATGAATTGACAATCGTTATCTGTCAGAATTCTCCGAAAATCATATTCGAATTTTCCCGTTTTCTGGACACGGTGTAGGCCCCTTCCGCACATGCCCGCGGTGAAACATATATTTAATTACAACCATTGATCTCAGCGGTCTGAAAATGTTTTTTCATGCATGAGAGAGGATGAATTGACAATCGTTATTTGTCAGAATTTTCCGAAAATCATATTGAATTTTCCCGTCTTCTGGACACAGGGTACCGCACATGCCCGCATTGAAACATATATTAAATCGCAACCATTGCTCTCTGCGGTCTGGAAATGTATTTTCATGCATGAGAGAGGATGAATTGACAATCTTTATTTGTCAGAATATTCCGAAAATTATATTGAATTTTCCCTTCTTCTGGACACAGGGTACCGTACATGCCCGCATCGAAACATATATTAAATTACAACCATTGCACTCAGCGGTCTGAAAATGTTTTTTCATGCATGAGAGGGGATGAATTGACAATCGTTATTTGTCAGAATATTCCGAAAATCATTTTCGAATTTTCCCATTTTCTGGACACGGGGTACCGCACATGCCCGCATTGAAACATAAATTGAATTACAACCATTGCTCTCAGCGGTCTGAAAATGTTATTTCATGCATCAGAGAGAATGGATTGACATTCGTTATTTGTCAGAATTTGCCGAAAATCATATTCGAATTTTCCCGTTTTCTGGACACAGGGTACCGCACATGCCCGCATTGAAACATATATTGAATTACAACCATTGCTCTCAGCGGTCTGAAAATGTTTTTTCATTCATGAGAGGGGATGGATTGACAATCGTTATTTGTCAGAATTCTCCGAAAATCATATTCGAATTTTCCCGTTTCCTGGACACGGGGTAGGCCCCTTCCGCACATGCCTGCATTGAAACATATATTTAATTACAACCATTGCTCTCAGCGGTCTGAAAATGTTATTTCATGCATGAGAGAGAATGGATTGACAATCGTTATTTGTCAGAATTTTCCGAAAATCATATTCGAATTTTCCCGTTTTCTGGACACGGTGTACGCCCCTGTTGCACATGCCCACATTGAAACATATATCAAATTACAACCATTGCTCTCAGCGGTCTGGAAATGTTTTTTCATGCGTGAGAGGGGATCAATTGACAATCGTTATTTGTCAGAATTCTCCGAAAATCATATTCGAATTTTCCCGTTTTCTGGACACGGGGTAGGCCCCTTCCGCAAATGCCCGCGGTGAAACATATATTTAATTACAACCATTGATCTCAGCGGTCTGAAAATGTTTTTTCATACATGAGAGAGGATGAATTGACAATCGTTATTTGTCAGAATTTTCCGAAAATCATATTGAATTTTCCCGTTTTCTGGACACAGGGTAGGCCCCTTCTGCACATGCCCGCGTTGAAACATATATTGAATTACAATCATTGCTCTCAGCGGTCTGAAAATGTTTTTTCATGCATGAGAGGGGATGAATTGACAATCGTTATTTGTCAGAATTTTCCGAAAATCATATTCGAATTTTCCCGCTTTCTGGACACGGGGTAGGCCCCTTCCGCACATGCCCGCATTGGAACATATATTTAATCACAACCATTGCTCTCAGCGGACTGGAAATGTTTTTTCATGCATGAGAGAGGATGAATTGACAATCGTTATTTGTCAGAATATTACGAAAATCATATTGAATTTTCCCGTCTTCTGGACACAGGGTACCGTATATGCCCGCATTGAAACATATATTTAATTACAACCATTGCTCTCAGCGGTCTGGAAATGTTATTCCATGCTTCAGAGAGAATGAATTGACAATCGTTATTTGTCAGAATTTTCCGAAAATCATATTCGAATTTTCCCGTTTTCCGGACACGGTGTAGGCCCCTGTTGCACATGCCCACATTGAAACATATATTTTATTACAACCATTGCTATCAGCGGTTTGAAAATGTTTTCTCATGCATGAGAGGGGATGAATTGACAATCGTTACTTGTCAGAATTTTTCGAAAATCATATTCGAATTTTCCCGTTTTCCGGACACGGGGTAGGCCCCTTCTGCACATGCTCGCGTTGGAACATATATTAAATTACAACCATTGCTCTTAGCGGTCTGAAAATGTTTTTTCATGCATGAGAGGAGATGAATTGACAATCGTTATTCGTCAGAATTCTCCGAAAATTATATTCGAATTTTCCCGTTTTCTGGACACAGGGTACCGCACATGCCCGCATCGAAACATATATTTAATTACAATCATTGCTCTCAGCGGTCTGAAAATGTTTTCTCATGCATGAGAGGGGATGAATTGACAATCGTTATTTGTCAGAATTTTCCGAAAATCATATTCGAATTTTCCCGTTTTCTGGACACGTAGTAGGCCCCTACTGCACATGCCCGCGTTGAAACATATATTCGATTACAACCATTGCTCTCAGCGGTCTGAAAATGTTTTTTCATGCATGAGAGGGGATGAATTGACAATCGTTATCTGTCAGAATTCTCCGAAAATCATATTCGAATTTTCCCGTTCTCTGGACACGTGATAGGCCCCTTCCGAACATGCCCGCATTGAAACATATATTTAATTACAACCATTGCTCTCAGCGGTCTGAAAATTTTATTTTATGCATCAGAGAGAATGGATTGACAATCGTTATTTGTCAGAATTTTCCGAAAATCATATCCGAATTTTCCCGTTTTCTGGACACGGTGTAGGCCCCTGTTGCACATGCCCACATTGAAACATATATTTAATTACAACCATTGCTCTCAGCGGTTTGAAAATGTTCTCTCATGCATGAGAGGGAATGAATTGACAATCGTTATTTGTCAGAATTCTCCGAAAATCATATTCGAATTTTCCCGTTTTCTGGACACAGGGTACCGCACATGCCCGCTTTGAAACATATATTAAATTACAACCATTGCTCTCAGCGGTCTGAAAATGTTTTTCCATGTGTGAGAGAGGATCAATTGACAATCCTTATTTGTCAGATTTCTCCGAAAATCATATTCGAATTTTCCCGTTTTCTGGACACGGGGTAGGCCCCTTCCGCAAATGCCCGCGGTGAAACATATATTTAATTACAACCATTGATCTCAGCGGTCTGAAAATGTTTTTTCATGCATGAGAGAGGATGAATTGACAATCGTTATTTGTCAGAATCTTCCGAAAATCATATTGAATTTTCCCGTCTTCTGGACACAGGGTACCGCACATGCCCGCATTGGAACATATATTTATTTACAACCATCGCTCTCAGCGGTCTGGAAATGTTATTCCATGCATCAGAGAGAATGGATTGACAATCGTTATTTGTCAGAATTTTCCCGTTTTCTGGACACAGGGTACCGCACATGCCCGCATCGAAACATATATTAAATTACAACCATTGCACTCAGCGGTCTGAAAATATTTTTTCATGCATGAGAGGGGATGAATTGACAATCGTTATTTGTCAGAATCTTCCGAAAATCATATCCGAATTTTCCCGGTTTCTGGACACGGAGTAGGCCCCTACTGCACATGCCCGCGTTGAAACATATATTCGATTACAACCATTGCTCTCAGCGGTCTGAAAATGTTTTTTCATGCATGAGAGGGGATGAATTGACAATCGTTATCTGTCAGAATTCTCCGAAAATCATATTCGAATTTTCCCGTTCTCTGGACACGTGATAGGCCCCTTCCGAACATGCCCGCATTGAAACGTATATTCAATTACAACCATTGCTCTCAGCGGTCTGAAAATGTTTTTTCATTCATGAGAGGGGATGAATTGACAATCGTTATTTGTCAGAATTTTCTGAAAATCATATTCGAATTTTCCTGTTTTCTGGACACGGGGTAGGCCCCTTCCGCACATGCCCGCATTGGAACATATATTTAATCACAACCATTGCTCTCAGCGGTCTGAAAATGTTATTTCATGCATCAGAGAGAATGGATTGACAATCGTTATTTGTCAGAATTTTCCGAAAATCATATCCGAATTTTCCCGTTTTCTGGACACGGTGTAGGCCCCTGTTGCACATGCCCACATTGAAACATATATTTAATTACAACCATTGCTCTCAGCGGTTTGGAAATGTCCTCTCATGCATGAGAGGGAATGAATTGACAATCGTTATTTGTCAGAATTCTCCGAAAATCATATTCGAATTTTCCCGTTTTCTGGACACAGGGTACCGCACATGCCCGCTTTGAAACATATATTAAATTACAACCATTGCTCTCAGCGGTCTGAAAATGTTTTTTCATGTGTGAGAGGGGATCAATTGACAATCCTTATTTGTCAGATTTCTCCGAAAATCATATTCGAATTTTCCCGTTTTCTGGACACGGGGTAGGCCCCTTCCGCAAATGCCCGCGGTGAAACATATATTTAATTACAACCATTGATCTCAGCGGTCTGAAAATGTTTTTTCATGCATGAGAGAGGATGAATTGACAATCGTTATTTGTCAGAATCTTCCGAAAATCATATTGAATTTTCCCGTCTTCTGGACACAGGGTACCGCACATGCCCGCATTGGAACATATATGTATTACAACCATCGCTCTCAGCGGTCTGGAAATGTTATTCCATGCATCAGAGAGAATGGATTGACAATCGTTATTTGTCAGAATTTTCCGAAAATCATATTCGAATTTTCCCGTTTTCTGGACACAGGGTACCGCACATGCCCGCATCGAAACATATATTAAATTACAACCATTGCACTCAGCGGTCTGAAAATATTTTTTCATGCATGAGAGGGGATGAATTGACAATCGTTATTTGTCAGAATCTTCCGAAAATCATATCCGAATTTTCCCGGTTTCTGGACACGGAGTAGGCCCCTACTGCACATGCCCGCGTTGAAACATATATTTGATTACAACCATTGCTCTCAGCGGTCTGAAAATGTTTTTTCATGCATGAGAGGGGATGAATTGACAATCGTTATCTGTCAGAATTCTCCGAAAATCATATTCGAATTTTCCCGTTTTCTGAACACGGGATAGGCCCCTTCCGAACATGCCCGCAGTGAAACATATATTTAATTACAACCATCGCTCTCAGCGGTCTGAAAATGTTTTCTCATTCATGAGAGGGGATGAATTGACAATCGTTATTTGTCAGAATTTTCCGAAAATCATATTCGAATTTTCTCGCTTTCTGGACACGGATTAGGCCCCTTCCGCACATGCCCGCATTGGAATATATTTAATTACAACCGTTGCTCTCAGCGGTCTGAAAATGTTATTTCATGCATCAGAGAGAATGGAATTGACAATCGTTATTTGTCAGAATTTCCCGAAAATCATATTCGAATTTTCCTGTTTTCTGAACACGGTGTAGGCCCCTGTTGCACATGCCCACATTGAAACATATATTTAACTACAACCATTGATCTCAGCGGTCTGAAAATGTTTTCTCATGCATGAGAGAGGATTAATTGACAATCGTTATTTGTCAGAATTTTCCGAAAATCATATTCGAATTTTCCCGATTTCTGGACACGGGTAGGCCCCTTCTGCACATGCCCGCGTTGAAACATATATTTAATTACAATCATTGCTCTCAGCGGCCCGGAAATGTTTTTTCATGCATGAGAGGGGATGAATTGACAACCGTTATTTGTCAGAATTCTCCGAAAATCATATTCGAATTTTCCCGTTTTCTGGACACGGGGTACCGCACATGCCCGCATTGGAACATATATTTATTTACAACCATCGCTCTCAGCGGTCTGGAAATGTTATTCCATGCATCAGAGAGAATGGATTGACAATCGTTATTTGTCAGAATTTTCCCGTTTTCTGGACACAGGGTACCGCACATGCCCGCATCGAAACATATATTAAATTACAACCATTGCACTCAGCGGTCTGAAAATATTTTTTCATGCATGAGAGGGGATGAATTGACAATCGTTATTTGTCAGAATCTTCCGAAAATCATATCCGAATTTTCCCGGTTTCTGGACACGGAGTAGGCCCCTACTGCACATGCCCGCGTTGAAACATATATTCGATTACAACCATTGCTCTCAGCGGTCTGAAAATGTTTTTTCATGCATGAGAGGGGATGAATTGACAATCGTTATCTGTCAGAATTCTCCGAAAATCATATTCGAATTTTCCCGTTCTCTGGACACGTGATAGGCCCCTTCCGAACATGCCCGCATTGAAACGTATATTTAATTACAACCATTGCTCTCAGCGGTCTGAAAATGTTTTTTCATTCATGAGAGGGGATGAATTGACAATCGTTATTTGTCAGAATTTTCTGAAAATCATATTCGAATTTTCCTGTTTTCTGGAAACGGGGTAGGCCCCTTCCGCACATGCCCGCATTGGAACATATATTTAATCAACAACCATTTGCTCTCAGCGGTCTGAAAATGTTATTTCATGCATCAGAGAGAATGGATTGACAATCGTTATTTGTCAGAATTTTCCGAAAATCATATTCGAATTTTCCCGTTTTCTGGACACGGTGTAGGCCCCTGTTGCACATGCCCACATTGAAACATATATTTAATTACAACCATTGGTCTCAGCGGTTTGGAAAGTCCTCTCATGCATGAGAGGGAATGAATTGACAATCGTTATTTGTCAGAATTCTCCGAAAAATCATATTCGAATTTTCCCGTTTTCTGGACACAGGGTACCGCACATGCCCGCTTGAAACATATATTAAATTACAACCATTGCTCTCAGCGGTCTGAAAATGTTTTTTCATGTGTGAGAGGGGATCAATTGACAATCCTATTGTCAGATTTCTCCGAAAATCATATTCGAATTTTCCCGTTTTCTGGACACGGGGTAGGCCCCTTCCGCAAATGCCCGCGGTGAAACATATATTTAATTACAACCATTGATCTCAGCGGTCTGAAAATGTTTTTTCATGCATGAGAGAGGATGAATTGACAATCGTTATTTGTCAGAATCTTCCGAAAATCATATTGAATTTTCCCGTCTTCTGGACACAGGGTACCGCACATGCCCGCATTGGAACATATATTTATTTACAACCATCGCTCTCAGCGGTCTGGAAATGTTATTCCATGCATCAGAGAGAATGGATTGACAATCGTTATTTGTCAGAATTTTCCGAAAATCATATTCGAATTTTCCCGTTTTCTGGACACAGGGTACCGCACATGCCCGCATCGAAACATATATTAAATTACAACCATTGCACTCAGCGGTCTGAAAATATTTTTTCATGCATGAGAGGGGATGAATTGACAATCGTTATTTGTCAGAATCTTCCGAAAATCATATCCGAATTTTCCCGGTTTCTGGACACGGAGTAGGCCCCTACTGCACATGCCCGCGTTGAAACATATATTTGATTACAACCATTGCTCTCAGCGGTCTGAAAATGTTTTTTCATGCATGAGAGGGGATGAATTGACAATCGTTATCTGTCAGAATTCTCCGAAAATCATATTCGAATTTTCCCGTTTTCTGAACACGGGATAGGCCCCTTCCGAACATGCCCGCAGTGAAACATATATTTAATTACAACCATCGCTCTCAGCGGTCTGAAAATGTTTTCTCATTCATGAGAGGGGATGAATTGACAATCGTTATTTGTCAGAATTTTCCGAAAATCATATTCGAATTTTCTCGCTTTCTGGACACGGATTAGGCCCCTTCCGCACATGCCCGCATTGGAATATATATTTAATCACAACCATTGCTCTCAGCGGTCTGAAAATGTTATTTCATGCATCAGAGAGAATGGATTGACAATCGTTATTTGTCAGAATTTCCCGAAAATCATATTCGAATTTTCCTGTTTTCTGAACACGGTGTAGGCCCCTGTTGCACATGCCCACATTGAAACATATATTTAATTACAACCATTGATCTCAGCGGTCTGAAGATGTTTTCTCATGCATGAGAGAGGATTAATTGACAATCGTTATTTGTCAGAATTTTCCGAAAATCATATTCGAATTTTCCCGATTTCTGGACACGGGGTAGGCCCCTTCTGCACATGCCCGCGTTGAAACATATATTTAATTACAATCATTGCTCTCAGCGGCCCGGAAATGTTTTTTCATGCATGAGAGGGGATGAATTGACAACCGTTATTTGTCAGAATTCTCCGAAAATCATATTCGAATTTTCCCGTTTTCTGGACACGGGGTAGGCCCCTTCCGCACATGCCCGCGGTGAAACATATATTTAATTACAACCATTGATCTCAGCGGTCTGAAAATGTTTTTTCATGCATGAGAGAGGATGAATTGACAATCGTTATTTGTCAGAATTTTCCGAAAATCATATTGAATTTTCCCGTTTTCTGGACACAGGGTAGGCCCCTCCTGCACATGCCTGCGTTGAAACATATATCAAATTACAACCATTGCTCTCAGCGGTCTGAAAATGTTTTTTCATGCATGAGAGGGGATGAATTGACAATCGTTATTTGTCAGAATTTTCCGAGAATCAAATCCGAATTTTCCCGTTTTCTGGACACAGGGTACCGCACATGTACACATTGAAACATATATTAAATTACAAACATTGCTCTCAGCGGTCTGAAAATGTTTTTTCATGCATGAGAGGGGATGAATTGACAATCGTTAATTGAGGGAATATCGAAAAATAGGTTATGTATATATATATTTAAATATATATATATATATATATATATATATATATATATATATATATATATGTTATATATATATATATATATATATATATATATATATATATATATATATATATATATATATATATACATATATGTTATGTGGATGTTTTCGCGGACTGGATGAAATGTTGTGTACTTTTCTCGGGTTGACCGCGTTCGCTCTTTTGGAAAACAATTGCGGTCCCAAAAGGGACCTTGTCTGTGTTTCCAACGTTTCGGCTGGATCTGACCAGCCATCATCAGGTGATTCTTCTTGGCTTTCCTTCTTCGCTTCTTGACGGACGCGGATACCGCAATTGTTTTCCAAAAGAGCAAACGCGGTCAACCCGAGAAAAGTACACAACATATATATATATATATATATATATATATATATATATATATATATATATATATATATATATATATATATATATATATATATATATATATATATATATATATGTATATATATATATATATATATATATGTATATATATATATATATATATACATATATATATATATATATATATATATATATATATATATATATATATATATACACAACCTTTGGTGGCATGTCTGTACCTCACAATATCAGTCGCTATTATCGACGCGATCTCATCACAATTGACACACAAATATGTTTTGAATTACTCCCTATAGAACTGTAGAGAAACATCAATTGCACGAGCCCAATAGAAGCACTGTATCATTCGCGGAGCTACGAAGAGATGAAAGAAAGACAAAAAGACACAATTCCTCGCATGGAGCATTGGATTCAGTATTGCAAATACTAGGAAAACGCCATATATGCGTTGTAAGACGAGTGAATAGTAATAGTATGGGAACAAATGGGTAAAAACTGCTTCGAGTGATACCAATTTAGTACATTTTATGTTTTTTCTTCAAAATGGCTGACCCGATCAAGCTGAACATTTTTAGAAATGTGTAACAAAATGTAATTCAACTTCACGCGAAATTTCATTTTTCGGAAAATATATATATTTTTTTTTTTTTTCCATCATGTTATTCTAATGGGAATTTTTGAAATTTCTTAAATTCATAAAAAAAAAAAGTTACTCCCCGATAATGCCACAAAACAATACAGATCTAAGTTAGATGAGGAACCATATTGAAAAAAAGTTCGAGGTTGATAGATCTAGCCGTTTGACCTGAGGAGAACCGACAAAAAAACATAAAATCAAAAAAACAAACAAAAAAAAAATCATAAAATCGAACACCAATTTTTTTCAGTATGTAAAATTGAATCCTCGCTAAAGCTCGTCTAATAACGTCAAATAACACAAACGCCAGCTGCAAATCTTTGTTATAACTTTCTATATGGAATTCTAAGAAAATGCTTCCGCGATATTCCTATATAAATACATCGGGAAATGATAATTATACTATACCAGCTCGGTTTTCATTATTAGTCACACATATTTATTTATTTATTCATCATTAACGTACAATTGCACCAAAGTGCGGTGACAAGCCCTTAAACTTTATTAACAAAACTCTTATCAAAACATAATTAACAAAATAGTAACAAGATGAAAAAAACAATTAATAATTATCAAAAATACACCCAACCAACAAAATCTATCAAATCCCCTATAATAAAACTTCCCTCCGCACTACCACTTCTTTAATTTGTCTCAATATCAGTCCTCCTCCGCAATCTCCCCCAAACCATTCCAAACCAAACCATTATAATTTCCTGAGCTCTTCCACTAATTAATAAATATATTAATTTCACCAGTGAAATGTGTATGAACCAAATTAATCTTAAAGAGCTCCAAACACACAATAATGTATACAGGGGGGCGCATCCCCCCCACCCATCCCCTGGAACCCCCTGGCTACGCCACAGCTACGAACTCAATCTAAATCTTTTCATGGAGACATCACTTCGTTCATTCCGTTCCATTTCTTCTTTCTTCCATCGCATTTACTGTCAATCTGTTTAAATTGTTGTAGTTTTTTCTGACGGAAATCAGAGCTCTAGTTATCGTTGGCAATCATTGTACTCAGAAATTGGGCAGGGAACCATCGGTGTACGTCACAACATGAGGAGGTTGTTGTTGAATAAAGGCCCATTCACGATTGAACCTAATCTTGAACTTATTCCTTCAACTTAAAGGCTGTAAACTTACTAAAATACTACCTCATTCACGACACTATTCATACGTTTAATTTCAACCAGTTAAAACATCTCTTTCAATCAGCTGTCACTTGAGCACAACATAACCTGAAAGTAGAACCCAAATTCTAGTGAGAGCTTTTAATAATTTTTCACAGTTTATGATATGTAATATAAGAAATTATAGAATTATTACAGTTTTTAGAATGTTGTAATTCATTTACACAGCATTAAGTCTTGTTCCCAATGTTGTGATAGTTGTTAACAAACAATAGGCTAGACACATTCTGCCAATATGGCGGTCGACCGTATGTTTGAACTAGGCGCTGATTGGTCGATTCCTACGTTTTCCGTAAACTTAAGAAACGAAGTTTGGAGTTTGCTAACTTCTACGTTACTGCTACTGTTAAGTACTAAGTTCAATGTTGTCGTGAACAGTAACGAGAAATACGACAAACAATTAGTAAGTTCCTAAGTTTACGGTCAAGTTTAATCGTGAATGAGCGTTTAGGCATTTCAGAAATATCTTTTCACAGTTCATTACCTATCATGTGTATATTTTCCATCACTTCTTCAATAATTTCGATGTATACATGTGCTGCTATTTAATTACTATTCACTATTTAGCAAGTTTTTCAATTTAAAGGAAATATATTTGAGACGGTTCAGCTATCATCAGCCGGACAAGTCTGTCCAACGGAATCAAACTGACGGCTCGTTAAATGTTAACGCTTGGTCAAACCTTTTCATCCTTATACGCAGAGGAAATAACGACGCGCGAAAAAGTAATAATATAAAAATGATATTCTATCAAATGAAATATTGCACATAAATACATTACAAGAGAATTATAATCTTCTTCCTCTATTATCATTATAAGTTAGATGTTTTCATCATTTTGTCAAGTTCTATTTATTTATTTTTAATAACATCGAAACTTGATACAAAATCATTGTTCCCCTATTAAGGCTAAGGATGAGAGTAGGATCGTTTGGACGGGGTACCACAAGGACGATCTTATCACCCCATTTTATTATTATTTTAAATTAAAGTTCTATTATATCTACTTTTTCATATAAAAAAAATCTGAGCTATGATAGAAATAATCTGTCTGATCGAGATTTGTATTCATTCGAAAGAAGGTCGGGACTACCAACATTACAGACGCAAACCATCGAACAGGTCAGGGAGTAATATATCCGGTCAGCTGGTTTTCGGCATGATGATGACCGATCCAATAATAATATAGTTCACTGAACAGACAACAATGTAACGTGTGATGGAATTCAGAATAATGCTACGTAAGCTAGATTTAACGCGACGAACTCATCGAATGTGAAGTCTGCTAGATTGCCCGTGTCAGTACAGTCAATGGCAATAATACATGGGAGGTATATTTAGATTAGATTATATTCGAACTACATATATGCAACTTAGATTCAGTTTCAATAACATTAAACGGATAACATTTTGAATAAATACGATACAATAGAGTTTTTAGACGAGCTTTAGCGAGGATTCAATTCGACATTGGTGTTCTTTTTTATATATATTTTTTTTTTCACGTTTTTTTGTCGGTTCTCCACAGGTCAAACGGTTACAGCTATCAACTTCAAACTTGTTTTCTATATGGTTCCTCATCTAACTTAGATCTGTAAAGTTTTGTGGCATTATCGGGGGGTAACTTTTTTTTATGAATTTTGGAAATTTCAAAAATATCCATTAGAATAACCCAGCGGGAAAAAAGATGAAATATTTTCACTTTCCAAAACAATGAAATTTTGCGTGAAGTTGAATTACATTTTGATACACATTTCAAAAAAAATTCAGCTTGATCGGGTCAGCCATTTTGAAGAAAAAACATAAAATGTGCTAAATTGGTACCACTCGAAGCAGTTTTTACCCATTTTCACCCATACTATTACTATTCGCTCGTCTAACAACGCACATATGGCGTTTTCCTAGTAAGTATCATTGACACTGAAAATGTAACGCTGTGGGTGGGTTCCTCCTTAATCTACCTATAGGTAACACAATGTATGAAGTTCTTTTAAATTGGTAAACACTTATACACTTTGAGGTCTAAGCTATAACACAAGTTTCTTGTTTGTTTGTTTGTTTGTTTGTTTGGCAGTATTAAACTGCAGAAGACATGGGATTTTATATAGACATGTCAAATGTGCGTTTTCAAGATCTTACTTCGCCCCCAAGTTTCTCTCCCCGGTAAACTTGTATGAAGAGGATTATAGTCCTTACCGTTACGGTATGTGAACGGCGTAGCAGATGCACAACAACAACAACAACAACAACAACAACAACAACAACAACAACAATAAGAAGTAGAAGTAGGAGTAGACGTGAGATTATCTGCCTGTGACTGGTTTCAGAGACAATAATGATGAATGATTAATAGAATGGAGCCTATATACTTGCCGTGCGTTCTTGTAATTGCGTTGAGGAAAACGCAGAATGTGCGTTTTTGTAGGATGAGCGAAATTTAATATGAAATGTTTACTGGAAAAATAGTGAAAGTGTGGACACCTTGATTTTCATTTCGAGAAGAATATTCAATGTGATCGTAATGGTTCATTTTTTGGTGCATGATTATATTTCACTATACGCTTCTTATTTCAATTATCAACAGTCAATAAATTAAACACTTCAATTATCATCAATAGCTTCATCCGAGGTCGGAAAATATTTCAATTTCACTTCCGAATAGAAATCATTACGAACTCAACTAATTCTACTTTCAATAATCTTGATAGCTGGAAGAAAGAATTTCCGACTAGAGTAAAGATGAATTATTGCCTTCTTCGACATTTTTGCTTTTTTTGTAAACTGTGATTTTTAACCCACTCCTTCATCGAAACGAATTGTTCCCTAGTGCACAATCCCGTTTTCTTGGCCATCCCTTATAAAGGTCTCAGAACTATAATCAAAGAGTGAGAACTTTACGAATAGTTGAACGAGCTTTTCAAAGCTGAGGCGTTGAAATGTTATAGAGACAATGAAAGTGTCGGACAATGAGATCAAAGTGTTTTGGGATTTTCTGATGAAAGTTGAACTTCTTTATCGACAGCAGTTCACAAACTCTTGAATACTGCCGTGAGAGAGCGCTGATCTGGTGAGATCCTTCTCACAGATCTTTCTCTCTGTTCGTTTATTAGTTAATCCATTTGTTCATTTGTTCATTTGTGGGCGTAGACTATGGTTTGTGAGTGCTCCGAGTTCACTAGCAGAACCGATCAAAATAAAACTGTTTCTAGGTATCATATTTTTTTTTTATCAGGTTTAACGACGCACTGTGATGGTAGCGAAGATCTAAGGGCTATCTTAGATCTGTATATGGTTTCAGATAGCAATCAGTCAGGTGAATTTTGATAAAATGATGGTTGAAATTTGGGAATTACCCATAAGAATAACATGTAGAAAATTGTTAATATTGTTCTTCGATACGTTGGATCGTGTGAAAGATTGCAATTATACATATTTTTCACGAGTTCTTTGAAATATGGGCAAGCAGTGGAGAATAAATGTATAACAGGCAAAAACGATCAGCGTGACCCATTTTCATGGCACTATTCATCTTCAAGTCAAGGTGTATAGATTTGGAGTGTACCTCATACAAATAACTCGCTTAACTTACAACGCATATTCTCTCATATTGGGGTTATACTTTATAACGACGCACTTTAATAATCACTCAAGATCTGTTGACATCGGTGCATATCGAATCTGATGGTGGAAAGACAAGATGAAAGGTTATTTTATAATTTCAATTATAATTTATACTTGGCCTTAATTGGGGAACAATGATTTTGTATCAAGTTTCGATGTCACTGAAAAAAAAAAAAATATATATATATAGATATATATATATATATATATATATATATATTGTAATAATTCAAATATATTGTTTTATTTATAATTTTTGAATATCGCATTTTTTGGCATTTTTTTTTCTGAATCACATTGAAAATTGATCCTTTTCAAAAATGTCTTGCGAAGCCAAAAGGGGGACCTCCCCCCCGTGTCCTATATATATACGAGTCACCGGCTTCGCGACAACTAACCAAAAGTAGACATTTAGAAAAAAAAAATGTAATCTTTTATCATTTCATTTCCTATTCCGAACCGTAAGCGCCCCCCCCCCCCCCCCCCCCCATGAATTTGACCTGGTTTAGTGCCCCTGCCGTAAGAAGCTAGAAGTTATCAATAAAATACTCCTGGCCGCTGGAAATTGGAAGTAATATTGGCAGCGCCATTATAAAAAGCTGTCAATAACCTCACACCACCGCCTTGTGACCCATTTCCACTTGATTTATCTGACAGCGTGATTATAGGGCAATGTTCCGTGTGGGATAGGGGCTGCGAAGTAAGTACTTTATAACCTTATACGACGGGGTGAACCAATTCCATTCTTTTAAAAATCGCTACGTTAATGACTATTAGTAGAAAAACTCTCTGAATAGATTCGCTACAGGAGGTATTAACTTGCGTTTTGTTACTCATTCTATTGTTATTTTATCACTCTTTCAAATATTTTATTATGCTTTTATTTATATTTCAATTGATTGATTTTTATTCTGTGTTTTTTAAACAATCTTATGTGTATAAGACATACTTTAATTCAATAAAGATATATATATACAGATGATTTTTTTTATGCTGCTTAACGACCCCACCAACAGCTAGGTTATACGGGGTACGAATGAGCGGATGATAATGAAACGATGAAGTGATGATAGGTGAAAGGACGATTACAAAAACCCATGCCTTATGCGGGACTCGAACCCACGCCCAACCGTGACTTCAGTTACTACCGCTAGCAATAATTGACTTAGCCACCGGGGTGGCTGATTTATTCATATTGGTCCTAACGACGCATGGTGTACTAGTGGCTAAGATCTATTGGCGTCGATGAATCATGATTGATGGGATGATGAGATCAGAGGTTGTGTTAGGTGTTTTGGATAGTGTGAAGGAGTCGGTCGTGGCGTGTTGCTAAGGAACTCTTGGTGTGTAAATGATCGGAGAAAACCACGGAAAAACATCCCCAACAAAACTACCTCTCAGCTCACATCTCCTCATCATCTCATCCATCATTCACCAACGCCAAAAGATCTTAGTCATCATTGTAGAGCGTCGTTAAACCCCATATGAATAATTAAATCAACGTTGAAAATCTTCTCTTTAAGGTAATAACGATAAACCTGTTAAAATTATGATTTACAACATTTCGAATACAATGAGAAAAGTAATTAACTCCAAATTAACTTGAACAATACTTCTCTTAAACAAGAGCATGTTTTGTAATCGTACTTTTGTCACGTGACTTGACTATCCATAATCCATTAACTAACAATTAATTATCTTGTTAATTAACTTGAATAATTATACAGCGCAAGAATAGAAAGATAGATTAATCTCACCTTTTATAAACGCTGAGGTGAAAAATTGTTTGTGAATATCAAAAAGTATATCAAAAATCTCCTCACGCTATAATAACATGCATTGAACATTTTTATTATTTTATATGGGAAGCAGGAATTAAAGATCGGTGGATTCTTTGTTTGTTTTTCTATTTGGAGTAATTGCTCAAGTAATTATCAAATACTCTTCTCCAACATTGACGCAGGCTTCGACCGATCGCCATGATTTTTTTTTGTGTATACGCAAACTTCTCCAACTTAAAAACATATAGTTTTTGGGTCAAATCGGTTGGACCATTTTTTAGAAACATCATCTCAAAGTTTCTGAAAACCCCATAAGATTGGGCTGAGCGGAAAAAATTGAAAAATGAAATCTCTCGAAAATAATTCAAATTTTTCAGACCGACCCTCACGAAAATGATAGTTTAATGAATGTTTTTTTATTCATCGAATAGATAGAAATAATAGCAGAAAAATATCGCAATGATAGACTCACGGCTCTCTAGATTCGTTGGTATCAGAAGAAGATATTATTTCATACGATCAAAGTGTGTAGAATTTTCGATTATACTTTATATAAATATCTCGCTCATCAGTATTAAAAAAGTACTCTCCGGCGGGGAATCGAACCCCGGTCTCCCGCGTGACAGGCGGGGATACTCACCACTATACTACCGAAGACTTGAAAGTTGGCAAGCCTCATTCTTATCTTGACTTGGTGAACTATTTTTATATCAGTAATTGATGTTACATGCCAAGTCGACACTCCTGGTCGTTCAACTGTATGCGTTGGGAAGACGGTCGTTCGTTATCGCCAAGTCTGTCAGTATACAAGGTCTATGAAATACATTATGAATGAAATATGTTTCTAGTCCATTGCTATCCGAGATTGTTTTTATGAATATTGTTTTGAATAGGAAAAAATGTATGTACTGTACACAATCTATTTATAAAATTCATTAGTAATATTTATTCATATTTATTCATAATATTCATATTAAAATTACAATATAATTGAAATTATAGAATTATCTTATTATAAATCATTTCATAAAATTATCAATATTTATTTAATGTTCATTTATAATGTTGAAAAATTGAAAATAAATTAAAAACTTTCATTTTTTTTCTGTCCACATGTCAAACGGAGGGAACGTTATTGGTGAAACTTGGCATACACACGTCTCTCCATCCAACTCGATATTATGTAGTGTTGAGGCGTAATCGGTCTAGCCACTTTTGAGATAAATAATAGAAAAATTTAGAAAAAAACATAAGAATAACCCAGGAGATAGAATATTGAAAATAAATCTCAGATGGATTGAAAATTCTAGGATATCCAAATATTGAAATGATTGAATGAGCGTTAGCGGAGGTTTCCATCTCACTCTTATGTAGCTTTGTCTGTGTGTGTGTGTGTGTGTTTGTTTGTGTTTGTTTGTATGCACTGCAGAGGTCGCAGGGTTTAACCATTAAGCATTGGTTTGACTGATCAATCTAAATTTTTTTGTATACGCAAACTTATCCAACTTAGAACTGTACAGTTTTGTGGTCAAATCAGTTGGACGATTTTGAAGAAACATCATCTCAAAGTTTCTAAAAGCCCCATGAGATTAGGCTGGGCGTAAAAAATTGAAAACTAAAATCTCTCCAATATAACTCGAATTTTCCTCAAATCTGAACATCAAAATGATCACACCAAGAAAAATGTGTATGCAATTCGGACCAGCCGTTTTGAAGAAAATAATGTAATACATGTTCTTTATTTATCGAATAGATAGAAATAATAGCAGAAAAATGTTGCATTGTCAATTCACGGCTCCCTAGATTCGTTGGTATCGAACGAAGTATATTTTATATGACCAAGGTGTGTAGAGTTTCTATTATACTCTATATAGATATCTTGCTCATCACACAACGCATATTCTGCGTTTGCCTAGTAAAAGGTACTAATACATATGATGCTAAAACATATGTTATAATTTTATATCTATTTAATAATGTGTGTTTATTTCTGTTCCAGATGGTGGTACTCATGCACGATACGAACAGAATTTCGTCCCAAGATCTCAGTTCCAGAGGAAGGTAAGAGATAATACCAAATATATCATCTATTGGTGAAGCTAAACATAAACTTATATATCAATTTTACTCCGAATAAATATTTTCATGTACGTCATACGCGCCTTGCGCGTTGATACACACACACACACATATATATATAATGATACGATTCAAAACTATTCAAAAATCGCTACCTCCCCAGGGACTTGAACCCGGATCTCCAGATTGCCGGTCTGACGCGCTACCAATTACGAGAGGAAGGTATATATATATATATATATATATATATATATATATATATATATATATATGATAATAAGTCCTTTTTCGGTGATTTGCCTTTTTTTGAAACAACTGGTGGCTCTAAAAAGAGCCTTGGGTTTCGACGTTTTGGCTGAAAACGTTCAGCCATCTTCAGGAGTCGTTGTGGTGTGTTACAATACACTACAATATAAATAAATCAACATTTTCACATATCAAAATAGTACAGTACAATATAAATGAATTATATTTTGTTGGTCCAACTTATTTGACCCACGTAGTATGAGACATAATTAGAGGAGGAGGGGGATATCAAGTTTGATGACGTACCTCGATCAGGTGGGGAGAGGGGGGGTGGCTTGATGCGCAATACCATACCCTGGCGGCTTTCACTTCAATCAATTCTATTATTCAGAACTTTATGGAGACTTTTTCAGTTCGCTCATCCATCATATTCATAACACTGCCAATCAATCATTGCGTTGCATTGGATATATCTATGACTGCTGTATTATGAGTTTATGACGAATCAAGGGTTTCACTGATATTTTCATATTTTAAATTTAGATTATGAAAACTCGGTGTGGGATTCACTATGTGTATCTTCAAAATACCCCTCCTCTCACTCCTACTTTATTCTCTGTCCACCATCTCCTCTATCTATCTCTCTTTCCCCCCCCCCCTCCCTCCTCTCTCTCATGTCCACCGTCTCCTCCGCTCTATCCCCCCCCTCTGGGTTTCAACGACTTACTGTTATGATAGAGATATATGATGGCGTAATGAGATGATGGGGATGATGAGATGAAGGTTCTTGGGTAATGAGAAGGATAGTGGGAAGGAAGCGGTCATGGCCGACTTATTGTAGGAATCATCCCGGCATTAGCCCAGACTACAGAAGAAAACCCTGAAAAAAACCTGTAAAGATGGTCGGCGGCGGGGATCGAACTGAGTTCAAAATTCCCCTCGCCTCCCGGATCACATGAAGCGAGCGCGTTAATCACTGCGCTGCATGTGCCGGTTCTCTATCTATCTCTCTGTCTGTTCCCCCCTCCCTCTCTCTCTCTCTCTCTCTCTCTCTCTCTACTTGTAACCAATTAGCGGTATCAGGATGTCCCGAGTTACGTATGGACGCATCTGTCATGAACAGCCGTTCGTCAATATTAATGTGATCAGCTGTCCGATCACATGACAGTTAGGCTTGATAGTATCACATATGTAGTCACGCTTTGACGGTTTCCTCATGCGTTATTCCCATCTTTTATTCAGAACGATCGGTCATTTCGTTCCGTCAATATTCGTCAGTTTGGGTGATTGTGAATTTCTGATGTTCAGTATACTTGTCAGAATGTTAATGAAAATTTTGTCGAAATGGGGTGTTTTCTATAGTATGAATGAAACTCGCTGGAGATATGGATAAAAAAAGTGTGATCTCTGTCTCATTTTTTCTCTGTATTCTTTGAATTATTAGACATTGTAATAGCAGTTTATCAAAAGTACTGTTCAAGGATATTTACTTAACAACATACCAACGATGAAAATCAAAATTAACTGTTTCAATTTTGATTCTATGTTTGATGTGGATTTTTCTGAATAATAACTTCATTATCATTGATGCTTCTGATAGTTATGTATGAAGATGTATTCCTGTAGCCATTAATTTATTTTGAAGATAAGTAAAAAAACACACAGAAGAATTAGCTCCGTTAGAGTTGACTGGAAATCTTTGCTAACGCTTATCTATTGAAAATTCCGTGAAAAAACATTTTGTTACGTATTCGAGTTTCCCCTCGCTCTCTGAGTGCTCACATGTAGCACAATCGTGTCCGAGACCCGTTAATGAAAGTACATTCCACAAGTATGCAATTAATATTCATGGAAATGCAGGCACTGAATTAGCCAGAAACATTGCAAAACACTCGTATTGGGTTAATTATTCAAAACTCATCTCGTGCTCGAAACAGATTCTGTTCATTCACTCAATCACGAGAGGGTTCCAGCTCGCAAATTTGGTGTAGGTCTACACCTGATTTCAGGTGGTTTCAGAATAGATTTCAGGGGATTTCAATGGATTTCATACGGATTTCAAGGAAATTTATTTCAGGGACTTCAAGGGGATTTCAAGTGATTTCATGGCAAGTGTACACCTGATTTCAGGTGATTTCAGATATTTCAAGAGATTTCAGGGGATTCCAATAGATTTCATACGGATTTCAAGGGAATTTCAAGTGATTTCAGGGACTTCAAGGGGATTTCATGGCAAGTGTACATCGGATTTCAGGAGTTGTCAACCCCTCGGTCAATTATCATCAACTGAAAGCATTTTAATTTTCCGAGTTGTTATGATCAGTAACAAAAATCACTGCAATGGAAACTAATTCCTCACTTTATAGATGTATATTCTCGAGATACGTTACTCAACTTCAAGAAGGCGTATATATTTGTGTCTCGGCAGCAACTTCACACTGGTGTCCGCCATATTGGACAACTTGAACAAGGGGACCGTGAAGTCGAGAAATTGTAAAACCGGCGCTAGAATGAAGCCATCTCTTGAAAAACATCAATGCAATTAATTAACTCGTAACAACATGGGTTTATACCAGGAAGATCATGTGTGACCATGCTTTCGGGTGCGATAAATGATTAACAGCAGTCGCTTGATTCGGTCAAGGGCACACGAGTGGAAATTGTCTCTCCTGACTGGGCTAAAGCATTCGCCAGGTCCAAAATAGATACCTGTTGGCTAAAATTCAAGTATACGGCGTCTCTGGATATGCTCTCCTGGGGGTCGATTGTGTAACTTTGTCACTGCACTTGTCGATCGGTATCTCATCACATTCCGATCGGAATCTAAAATGGCTATTGTCTAAGGCTGTCGATCACCTTCTTCGAGAATTCATTCGGCAAGTTACCGAAAGTTAAATACATGTCGGTGTCTAGTTGTCACTAGTAATACAAGACCCAAGAAAATGGCGTACAATGGCAATGTGAAAGTTTGAAGGTATATCGGACACACGAGTGGATGTTGTCCCTCCTGACTGGGCTAAAGCATTCGCCAGGTCCAACATCAACGCCCAATTTGTCACTTCGGTAGAGGTAACGAATGATATCGTTGACAAACGAGGTGTCGAAAGTGTTACACAATTGACCCCCAGGATGCGAAGTTTTCCCACTGGACGGAAGATGCAAGTGATCATCGATGGTCACTTCTCCAATGAGTGGAATGTCGTCTCGGGGGTTCCTCAGGGGTCCGTGCTAGGTCCGCTGCTCTTCAGCGAGCGAGAAGCAAGCGCGTTAACCACTGCGTTGGCGCTTTTAAATTTCTAAAATGCCAAAAGACCCCAAATCAAAAAAAAATGTTTGCGTCAAATGATTACAAAATAAAAACGAAGTTTTTTAAATTTTATTTTTGACCCAATTTTCTATTTTCCAAC
>OU015466.1:31083017-31115622 GCA_907164805.1 Brachyptera putata | reverse complement strand
GGGCCGCCATCTCCATTGAAAAAAAAATTTAAAATTCCCTGCCTCGGGTTGAATGTTTTTGTCAAAAAGGGAAAATTTTGAAACTTATTTTCGAATTTCCGTATACGTTTTCCCCTTTTTTTTTGCCCCGGGGGGGCCCCTACCAAGCCCGCGTTGGGGAAAATTTTCTTCAACATTGGGTAGGGTTGAAAATGTTTTCTGCGAAGGGAAAATTGAAAATTTTTCCCCTTAGACCCCAACTTCGAACCCCCCTTTTTAATAAACCCCCTTTTCCCCTGCCCCCGGGTGAAAAATTTTTCTATTAAACCATTTTCAGTTCAAAATTTTTTTCTGAAAGGGTTTGGGGCAAAGATTTTTCGTTTTTGAAAAAATATTGGGTACCCCCTTTTTTTACCGGGGGGCCCCCCCCATGCCCCCCCGGAAAAATTTTTACAAAATTTTCAGGGTCGAAAAAGTTTTTTTTTTTCTGGGGGGGGCACATTTTTCGATTTCCCAAAAAATATTCAATTTTTTTTTCTCACGGTGGTTTCAAAGGATTGAAAAATTATTTAATTAAAAAATTTTTTCCGTCTGAAAGTTTTTTTTTCCGAAGGGGGGTTGGGCAAATTTTTTAAATTTCCCAAATCTTTGGTTTTCCCTTTTGGGGAAAAAGGGACCCCATGTCGATTTTAAAATATTAATTTCCCTTTCTCATCGGGCCCCCCAAAATTTTTTTTTTTCGGAAGAATTAAACATTTTTAGTTTGAAAATTGTTTTCCCTTTTTTTGGGAAGGGGAGGCCCCCCTGCCTGCCGGTTGGAAAAAAAAATTCAATTCCATTTTCCCGGGCCGAAAATTTTATGCATGAGGGGAATTAATCGATTCAAAAACTCCAAATCAATTTTTTTCCCGCGGAAGGGGGGCCCCTTTGCAATCCCCGGGGAAACATTTCAATTCCCTTGCAGGGTTGAAAATGTTTTTTTGATGAAATAATTAAACTATTTGTAAATTTTCCAAAATAAGAAAATTCCCCGTTTTCGCCCCCGGGGGGGCCCCCCTGAACCGGTTTTAAAAAAATTTTTTTCCCCCCATTTCCCAAAGGGGTTTAAAAAGTTTTTTTTCACATGGAAAGGGGGGTTTTAAAAAGTTATTTCAGAATTTGAAGATATTTAATTTTCCCCGTTTTTGGGGCCGGGTTTTCCCAATCCCCCTAAACTTTTCTTCAACATTTTCCCGCGGTTTAAAATTTTTTACCTGAAAGGAGTTGAAAGTTTTTTTTGAATTTGAAAAACTATTGAATTTTCCCTTTTTTTTGGCGGGACCCCTTTGCAAATGCCGCTTGGGAAAAATAATTAATTCAACATTTTTTCTCTCAGGGGGGGTCCCCCCCCCCCCCAAAAATGTTTTTCCCTGATGTGGGTTTAGAAACTATTTTCGAATTTTCCGGAAAACCCCTTTTAATTTCCCGTTTTGGAATACCCCCCTTGCCGCCGCTGGGAAATTTTTTTCAACCCCGCCCAGGGTTGAAAGTTTTTGCCCGGGGGGGGAAATACAATTTTTTTCCGTTTTTTGAAAATTACAATTTTTTTCGGCAGGGGGTTTAAAAATTTCCCGCGTTGGGAAATTTTCATTTAAATGTTCCGTTTTGAAATTTTTTCCATCATGAAGGGGGTTTTACACGTTTTTTTTTAGAATTGAAAATATATTAATTTTCCTTTTCTCCGGGTCTTAAATGCCATGCCCCAAAAAAAATAATTACAACCTTATTTCAGGGCCCGAAAATTCTTTTTTGTAGGGGAAAGAAAAGCTGGGAAACCCGAAAATATATTAATTTTCCCTTTTTGGCACGGGGGGGCCCCCGAAGAATTGAAACTTATTTTTAAAAATTCCTCATCGAAAAATTTTTTATGAAAAGGGGGGAAAAGCAAACTTATTTTGAACTAAAAATTTCCAATTTTTTCCGGAAAATGGGGTTGCCCGGGGGGTGAAAAATATTCAAATTCAAAAATTGATTCCCTTGAAAAGTTTTTTGCAAAGGGGTGAAAAATTTATTTCCAAATTTTTGGTAATTTTTTTTCCTGTTTCGGAAAGGACCCCCCAAATGCCCCCCCCCTTTTAAAATATTTAATTCCCTTCTTCCGGTTTTTTTTCACATGGGGGAAAGAAACTTTTTTCCAATTCCAAACATATTCGAATTTTTCCCGTTTTGAAGGGAGTTGCAATCCCCTTGCATTTTTAAACAAAAAATTTTTGGGTTAAAAATTTTTCCATGAAGGGGGGTTTGAAACTTATTTGTCAAATTTCCCTCAATTTAATTTTTTTTCTGGACAAGTGAGGCCCCCCCTTACGCCCCCCCTTGAAATTAAATTTAAATTCCCTTTTTTCCCCCCCGGGGGCTGAAAAATTTTCCGCTTTGGGGGGGATAATTTTACAACTTATTTGAGAATTTTTGAAAATTTTGAATTTTTTCCCCTTTTTGGAAAAATCCGAAATCTATTGAAACTTTTTTTTAAAAAGGGTTGGGCCAAAATGCTTTTTGACAGAAAATTACAACTTTTTTAGATCTGAAAAATTTTTTAAAACGAACCCGGTTTTTTGCAGGGGGGTTTTTTGAAATCCCTTGAAAATTTTTTTTACACCGCTTTACGGTTGAAAAATTTTTTTCCCCCTGCTGGGGGGTAAAATTCAATCTAGTGAATTTCAAAAAAAAATTTCCCCTTTTTCCCCTTTTTGGACACGGGGAAAGGGCCCCCTTTCCATGCCCGTTGAAACCTTTTTTATTCAACCCTTGTTCAGCGGCTAAAAAATTTTTTTTTGCATGGAGGGGATGAATTTACAATCTTATTTTCAATTCTCCAAATTAATTGAATTTTTCCGTTTTTGGAACGGGGGAGGCCCTTGAATGCCGCGTTTAAACAATTTAAATTAAAACCCGTTCGGGTCTGAAAAGTTTTTTCATCATGAGAGGGATGAAGGCAACTTTATTTCGAATTTTTCGAAAATCATTTTAATTTCCCCCCTTTCCCGGAAGGGGACCCCTTCCGAAAAACCCCCAAGAAACCATTTCTTAAAAATTTTTTCCCGGCCCGAAAAGTTTTTTTCAAGGGGGAAAGGTGAATTTTCCGATTTCCCAATTTTCCCCTCTTTAAAAATTTTTGCTGGGGACGGGGGGCCCCCCCCTTTAAGCCCCCGGTTTAAACATTTTTGTTTAAAAATTCCTCAGCGGGGGAAATGTTTTTTCGATGGGGGGGGAATTCAAGTTTTCCGTTCCCGAAAAACGTTCCTCTTTTTGGCCCCGGGTTGCCCCCCCAATTAAAAATTTTTTGTTAAAACCCTGATTCCGCGTTGAAAAATTTTTTTTAATTTGGGGGTAATTCAAGTTATTTTCGAACCGAAAACAATTTTAACCCCCCGTTTTTGGGAATACCCCCCCCCCATGCCCCGGGTTTTAAATTTTCAAAAAAGTCCCTAGAAAATGTTTTTCAGATGGGGGGAAAATGAATCGTTTTTGTCCGAATTTTCCCCAAAAATAAATTTTTAATTCCCCTTTTTTTCAGGGTCCGAAGTTTAAAATTAATTTTATTTAAAACCCTTCTTAGGGGGTAAAGTTTTTTTTGAAATAAATTCAATTTCTTTTTGAACCCCCTTTTTAATTTCCCCCTTTTCTACCTACCCCTTCCCAAAACCCGGGGGAAATAATTTTAAATTTCACCTTATTCAGCGGGCGAAAAAGTTTTTTCGTGGGGGGGTAGCCTTATTTCAAACTGAAATATATTTAATTTCCCTTTTTTGGGCAGGGGTTTCCCCATGTATGCCCCCTTTCCAAAAATTAAAACCGTTTCATTCGAAAATTCTTTTTTTTTGAAGGGGTAAAGCAAAACATTTTTTGTTTTAGAAACAATTTAATTTTTTTTATTCACAGGGCCCCAATGTCCCTGAAAAAATAATTACAACTTTTTCAGGGTTTTTGAAAAAAGTTTTTCCTTGGGGGGAGTTTAAACTTTTGCAATTTTCCCCAAACATATTGAATTTTTTCCCTTTCTACCGGGGGATTCCATGCCCGGGGAAAAAAATTTTTAAAAACTTTTCAGGGTCGAAAAATTTTTTCGTTTGGGGGGGGACAAGTTTTTTGCAAATTTTTTGGAAAAAATATTGAATTTTTCCCCTTTTCCCCACGGGGTATGTATGCCAGGTGTTTTTAACTTATTTGTTCAATTCCATTTTCGAAATTTTTTTTCTGCAGGGGGGTGAATGAACGATTTTTAAATTTAAAAACCTATTCGTTTCTTTGTTTTTTAAAACGGGGAGCCCCCCTTTACTGGTTTAAAAAAATATTAATTTCCCCGTCTCGGGCGGGAAAATTTTTTTCCCTGGGGGGTGGAAAAATGTATTTAAATTTTCCCAAATCAAAATTTTTTTTCCCCCGGAAAACAAAGGGAGCAATGCCCCCATTTTAAAAATTTTTTTAATTCCCCTCTTCACGGGAAAAACAATGAATGGGAAAATTCAACTTTTTCAAATTTTCCCAAAATCAAAATTTTTTTCTGGGAAAAGGGGGGGTTTGACACCCATTGAAACTTAAATTATTCAATTTCTGGTTTTGAAAAATTTTCCCCGAAAGGGGGTTGAAAAATTTATTTTCAAATTTGGGTCTTTTAAAAATTTTTTTCTGGAAAGGGGTAGGCCCCCTTTATGCCCGGTTTTTAAATATATTTAAATTCCCTTTTGCCCAGGGCCCCCAAAAAGCCCAGTTTTAAAGGGGAATTACAACTTTTTTCCCGTTTTTAAAAACTTTCAAATTTTTGTTTTGCAACCCTTGGCCCCTTCCAATTTCCCTTTTTAATTTTTTTAAAAAAGAACCTAAAATTTTTTTTGCTTAAAAATAAAAACAAAGTTATTTTTTCAAATTTTCCCTTTTATTTGAATTTTCCGTTTTGCAGGTTTAATCTTGAATCCCCATTGAAAACTATTTTAAAAACCTTCCCAGCCCCGGCGAAAAAATTTTTCAAACATGGAAAGGGGGGTTTTTAAAGTTTTTGCAGAAGAAAATAATTTGAATTTTCCGTTTTGGGGAAAATTTCCCCAAATCCCCCTTGAAAAAAATTTTTCCCATTTCTCCAGGGAAAATTATTTTACATCAAAAAGGTTAAATGTTTTTTGTCGAAGAAAAAAATCGAATTTTCCCGTTTTTTGAAAAATTAGTTTCAATGCCCCCCCCGGGCAAATTTTTACAACCCTGTTAAAAAAAATGTATTTATGCTAGGGAAGAATTTACAAACAAATTTTTCAGAATTTCCGAAAATCATATCGAAATTTTTCCCCTTTTGGGCCGGGGGGCCCCCCTGCCATCCCGCTTGAACAAATTTTTTTTACAACCCTTGCTCCGCGGGCTAAAAAGTTTTCATGCATGGGGGGGATTTTAAAGACAATCGTTTTTTGTCAAATTTCCGAAATTTAAATTTGATTTTCCTTTTTTGGCAGGGGAGGCCCCTCGACTGCCCCTTAAAAAAATATATTTTAATTTCAACCATTGCCCCAGCGGCTAAAAAAAATTTTTTCTGCGAGAGGGGGGTGAATGACAAACGTTATTTGTGAATTTTTGAAAAACAATTCGAATTTTCTGTTTTCGGGGAAGGGGTGGGGCCTCCCCCCCAAAACCCCTTTTTAAAAAAAATTTTTCAACCATTGAAGCTCTGAAAAGTTTTTTACATGGAAAAGGGGGAATTTTTAAAACTTAAATTTTCGTTTTCGAAAAACCGGACCCTTTTTGGGCCCGGGGAACCCCTATCCCTCCCACGGTGAAAATTTTCTTAAACCTTGATTGGGTTTAAAATTTTTTTCTCGAAAATTTTAATTACAAGTTTTTTCGTTTTCGGAACTTTTTTTTTCCTTTTTGCCGGGGAACCCCTATGCACATGTCGCGTTTAAAATTTTTAATTCCCTTTTTAGGTTTAAAAAGTTTTTTTTGATACGGGATAATTTAAATTTTGTTTTGCGAACCCTTAAAACACATGGAAAATTTTCCTTTTTTACAAATGCCCCTTGAAAGCCCCATTTAAAAAATTTAATAAACCCGCTTGCGGTCGAAAATTTTTTGATAAGGGGGGTTTTTCAAGTTTTTTGCAAATTTTCCGAAAAAATATTGATTTTCCCCTTTCTCACGGGTAGTTTTTCCCTGAAAATTAAAATTTCAAATTTTCGGGTTTTTAAAAATTCTTTTCTTTTACAGGGAAGTTCAATCTTTTTTTAAATTTTAAAATAAACAAAATTTTTCCCCGTTCTGGAATCCCCTTTTTTTTTAATGGGTTGAAATTTTTTAAAATTCCCAAAATCATTGAAAATTTTCCCCCCTTTAGGGGGGGGAAAAAGCAATCTTTTTTTCAATTTTCCAAAACATTTCGAATTTTTTTTTCCCGGGGGGAAAGGGGACTTTTTTAGTAGAAACAATTTAAAAAAACCCTTCTTAACGGTAAAATGTTTTTTACATAAATAATTAAAAGTTTTTTTGAAAATTTCCGAAAATTTTTTCAATTTTTTTGTTTTTCCGGGGACCCTTCCGAATCCCGTTAAAAAATTTTTTACAACCCTTTTCCGCGGTTGAAAAATTTTTTTTTAAAGGTAAAAGGGTGAATTTCAAACGGACTTTGGAAATTTTTGAAAATTTCGAATTTTTCCTTTCCCGCCGGGGGGGCCCCTTCCCCACTGCCCGGAAAAATTATTTATAAACCCTTGTTACCTTTTAAAAATTTTTTTTCCATGCAGAGATGGATGATTGACAATCGTTATTTTTCAGAATCTCCGAAAATCATATTCGAATTCTCCTGTTTTCTGGACACGGGGTAGGCCCCTACTGCACATGCCCGCGTTGAAACATATATTTAATTACAACCATTGCTCTCAGTGGTCTGGAAATGTCTTTTCATGCATGAGAGGGGATGGATAGACAATCGTTATTCGTCAGAATTTTCCGAAAATCAAATTTGAATTTTCCCGTTTTCTGGACACAGGGTACCGCACATGCCCGCATTGAAACATATATTTAATTACAACCATTGCTCTCAGCGGTCTGAAAATGTCTCTCCATGCATGAGAGGGGATGAATTGACAATCGTTATTTGTCAGAATTCTCCGAAAATCATATTCGAATTTTCCGTTTTCTGGACACGGGGATAGGCCCCTTACTGCACATGCCCGCGTTGAAACATATATTTAATTACAACCATTGATCTCAGCGGTCTGAAAATGTTTTTTCATGCATGAGAGAGGATGAATTGACAATCGTTATTTGTCAGAATTTTCCGAAAATCATATTCGAATTTTCCCGTTTTCTGGACACGGGGTAGGCCCCCTACTGCACATGCCCACGGTGAAACATATATTCAATTACAACCATTGATCTCAGCGGTCTGAAAATGTCTTTTCATGCATGAGAGAGGATGAATTGACAATCGTTATTTGTCCGAATTTTCCGGAAATCATATTAGAATTTTTCCGTTTTCTGGACACGGGGTAGGCCCCTACTGCACATGCCCGCGTTGAAACATATATTTAATTACAACCATTGCTCTCAGCGGTCTGAAAATGTTTTTTCTTGCATGACAGGGGATGAATTGACAATCGTTATTCGTCAGAATTCTCTGAAAATCACATTAGAATTTTCTCGTTTTCTGGACACGGGGTAGGCCCCTTCCGCACATGCCCGCGGTGAAACATATATTTGATTACAACCATTGATCTCAGCGGTCTGAAAATGTCTCTTCATGCATGAGAGGGGATGAATTGACAATCGTTATTTGTCAGAATTCTCCGAAAATCATATTCGAACTCTCCCGTTTTCTGGACACGGGGTAGGCCCCTACTGCACATGCCCGCGTTGAAACATATATTTAATTACAACCATTGCTCTCAGTGATCTGAAAATGTCTTTTCATGCATGAGAGGGGATGAATAGACAATCGTTATTTGTCAGAATTTTCCGAAAATCAAATTTGAATTTTCCCGTTTTCTGGACACAGGGTACCGCACATGCTCGCATTGAAACATATATTTAATTACAACCATTGCTCTCAGCGGTCTGTAAATGTTTTTTCATTCATGAGAGTGGATGAATTGACAATCGTTATTTGTCAGAATTCTCCGAAAATCATATTCGAATTTTCCTGTTTTCTGGACACGGGGTAGGCCCCTTCCGCACATGCCCGCGGTGAAACATATATTTGATTACAACCATTGATCTCAGCGGTCTGAAAATGTTTTTTCATGCATGAGAGGGGATGAATTGACAATCGTTATTTGTCAGAATTTCCCGAAAATCATATTCGAATTTTCCCGTTTTCTGGACACGGGGTAGGCCCCCGTTGCACATGCCCGCGTTGAAACATTTATATCTAATTACAACCATTGCTCTCGAAGGTCTGAAAATGTTTTCTCATGCATGAGAGGGGATGAATTGACAATCGTTATTTGTCAGAATTTTCCGGAAATCATATTCGAATTTCCCGTTTCTGGACACGGGGTAGGCCCCTACTGCACATGCCCGCGTTGGAACATATATTTAATTACAACCATTGCTCTCAGCGGTCTGGAAATGTCTCTTCATGCATGAGAGGGGATGAATTGACAATCGTTATCTGTCAGAATTTTCCGAAAATCATATTCGAATTTTCCCGTTTTCTGGACACGGGTTAGGCCCCTACTGCACATGCTCGCGTTGAAACATATATTCAATTACAACAATTGCTCTCAGCGGTCTGAAAATGTTTTTTCATGCATGAGAGGGGATGAATTGACAATCGTTATTTGTCAGAATTCTCCGAAAATCATATTCGAATTCTCCCGTTTTCTGGACACGGTGTAGGCCCCTGTTGCACATGCCCGCATTGAAACATATATTTAATTACAACCATTGCTCTCAGCGGTCTGAAAATGTTTTCTCATGCATGAGAGGGGATGAATTGACAATCGTTATTTGTCAGAATTTTCCGAAAATCATATTCGAATTTTCCCGTTTTCTGGACACAGGGTACCGCACATGCCCGCATTGAAACATATATTTAATTACAACCATTGCTCTCAGCGGTCTGAAAATGTTATTTCATGCATCAGAGAGAATGGATTGACAATCGTTATTTGTCAGAATTTTCCGAAAATCATATTCGAATTTTCCCGTTTTCTGGACACGGTGTAGGCCCCTGTTGCACATGCCCGCATCGAAACATATATTTAATTACAACCATTGCTCTCAGCGGTCTGAAAATGTTTTTCATGCATCAGAGAGAATGAATTGACAATCGTTATTTGTCAGAATTCTCCGAAAATCATATTCGAATTTTCCCGTTCTCTGGACACGGGGTAGGCCCCTTCTGCACATGCCCGCGTTGAAACATATATTTAATTACAACCATTGCTCTCAGCGGTCTGAAAATGTTTCCTCATGCATGGGAGGGGATAAATTGACAATCGTTATTTGTCAGAATTTTCCGAAAATCATATTCGAATTTTCCCGTTTTCTGGACACGGGGAAGGCCCCTACTGCACATGCCCACGTTGAAACATATATTTAATTACAACCATTGCTCTCAGCGGTCTAAAAATGTTTTTTCTTGCATGACAGGGGATGAATTGACAATCGTTATTCGTCAGAATTCTCTGAAAATCACATTAGAATTTTCTCGTTTTCTGGACACGGGGTAGGCCCCTTCCGCACATGCCCGCGGTGAAACATATATTTGATTACAACCATTGATCTCAGCGGTCTGAAAATGTTTTTTCATGCATGAGAGGGGATGAATTGACAATCGTTATTTGTCAGAATTCTCCGAAAATCATATTCGAATTCTCCCGTTTTCTGGACACGGGGTAGGCCCCTACTGCACATGCCCGCGTTGAAACATATATTTAATTACAACCATTGCTCTCAGTGATCTGAAAATGTCTTTTCATGCATGAGAGGGGATGAATAGACAATCGTTATTTGTCAGAATTTTCCGAAAATCAAATTTGAATTTTCCCGTTTTCTGGACACAGGGTACCGCACATGCTCGCATTGAAACATATATTTAATTACAACCATTGCTCTCAGCGGTCTGTAAATGTTTTTTCATTCATGAGAGTGGATGAATTGACAATCGTTATTTGTCAGAATTCTCCGAAAATCATATTCGAATTCTCCCGTTTTCTGGACACGGGGTAGGCCCCTACTGCACATGCTCGCGGTGAAACATATATTTGATTACAACCATTGATCTCAGCGGTCTGAAAATGTTTTTTCATGCATGAGAGGGGATGAATTGACAATCGTTATTTGTCAGAATTTCCCGAAAATCATATTCGAATTTTCCCGTTTTCTGGACACGGGGTAGGCCCCTTCTGCACATGCCCGCGTTGAAACATATATTCAATTACAACCATCGCTCTCAGTGGTCTGAAAATGTTTTCTCATGCATGAGAGGGGATGAATTGACAATCGTTATTTGTCAGAATTTTCCGGAAATCATATTCGAATTTTCCCGTTTTCCGGACACGGGTTAGGCCCCTACTGCACATGCCCGCGTTGGAACATATATTTAATTACAACCATTGCTCTCAGCGGTCTGGAAATGTTTCTTCATGCATGAGAGGGGATGAATTGACAATCGTTATTTGTCAGAATTTTCCGAAAATCATATTCGAATTTTCCCGTTTTCTGGACACGGGGTAGGCCCCTACTGCACATGCCCGCGTTGGAACATCTATTTAACTAGGAAAACGCCTTATATGCGTTGTGAGATGAGCTTAGAAGTATGGAAATGTAGAATTAAGAATATTTGGTCGGCTCAATGTACATATACAGGCCATGGATCACTTCAAAGGTTTAAAAACCGCGGCTGTCTGTTGGTATATAAACCTTGGTTTCCAAACAATTAAACCAGTGCCTCCTTCATATCCATCACAGATTTTAAACGTTTTAATTCATTGGTGACACTTGTTGCTCACATTTAATAGTTTCTTAATTGCTTTTCTTAATTGCTTTTATTGATGTGTAAAAAAGTACATTAAAAATGAGTTTTCTTCGTTGTTTCACATCCGATTGTTCCATAAGTCGCTTAAAATGTGTATGATAGTTCTTCCCACACTCAGTATAAATTTGAGAGCTTTTGAAAAAAATAAAATTCCAAGTATTTCTCCCCCGGCCTATTCTTATGGGGAATTTCCATAATTTCCGATTTTTTTCCGTAAAATCCGTTTGACCGATTTTTCTGAAAAACAATCTCAACCTATTCTGGTATGACACCAATTGTAAAAAAAGTTTCGAGTTGATTGAAACTTTTTCCTGACCTGTATGCCGCGTACAAAATTACACACAAAAAAAAAAAAAAACATAAAAACCAAGCCCAAAATTTTCGGTATATGGAATGAAAATCTTCGCTACGCTCATCTAATTACAACCATTGCTCTCAGCGGTCTGAAAATGTTTTTTCATGCATGAGAGGGGATGAATTGACAATCGTTATTTGTCAGAATTCTCCGAAAATCATATTCGAATTTTCCCGTTTTCTGGACACGGTGTAGGCCCCTGTTGCACATGCCCGCATTGAAACATATATTTAATTACAACCATTGCTCTCAGCGGTCTGAAATGTTTTCTCATGCATGAGAGGGGATGAATAGACAATCGTTATTTGTCAGAATTTTCCGAAAATCAAATTCGAATTTTCCCGTTTTCTGGACACAGGGTACCGCACATGCCCGCATTGAAACATATATTCAATTACAACCATTGCTCTCAGCGGTCTGGAAATGTCTCTCCATGCATGAGAGGGGATGAATTGACAATCGTTATCTGTCAGAATTAACCGAAAATCATATTCGAATTTTCCCGTTTTCTGGACGCGGGGTAGGCCTCTTCTGCACATGCCCGCGTTGAAACATATATTCAATTACAACCATTGCTCTCAGCGGTCTGAAAATGTTTTCTCATGCATGAGAGGGGATGAATTGACAATCGTTATTTGTCAGAATTTTCCGAAAATCATATTCGAATTTCCCGTTTTCTGGACACGGGGTGGGCCCCTACTGCACATGCCCGCGTTGAAACATATATTTAATTACAACCATTGCTCTCAGCGGTCTGAAAATGTTTTTTCATGCATGAGAGGGGATGAATAGACAATCGTTATTTGTCAGAATTTTCCGAAAATCAAATTCGAATTTTCCCGTTTTCTGGACACAGGGTACCGCACATGCCCGCATTGAAACATATATTTAATTACAACCATTGCTCTCAGCGGTCTGAAAATGTTTTTTCATTCATGAGAGGGGATGAATTAACAATCGTTATTTGTCAGAATTTTCCGGAAATCATATCCGAATTTTCCCGTTTTCCGGACACGGGGTAGGCCCCTTCTGCACATGCCCGAGTTGAAACATATATTTAATTACAACCATTGCTTTCAGCGGTCTGAAAATGTTTTCTCATGCATGAGAGGGGATGAATTGACAATCGTTATTTGTCAGAATTTTCCGAAAATCATATTCGAATTTTCCCGTTTTCTGGACACGGGGTAGGCCCCTACTGCACATGCCCGCGTTGGAACATATATTTGATTACAACCATTGCTCTCAGCGGTCTGAAAATGTTTCTTCATGCATGAGAGAGAATGAATTGACAATCGTTATTTGTCAGAATTTTCCGAAAATCATATTCGAATTTTCCCGTTTTCTGGACACGGGTAGGCCCCTTCTGCCATGCCCGCGGTGAAACATATATCTAATTACAACCATTGCTCTCAGCGGTCTGAGATGTTTTTTCATGCATGAGAGAGGATGAATTGACAATCGTTATTTGTCAGAATTTTCCGAAAATCATATTCGAATATTCCCGTTTTCTGGACACGGGGTAGGCCCCTACTGCACATGCCCGCGTTGAAACATATATTTAATTACAACCATTGCTCTCAGCGGTCTGAAAATGTTTTTTCATGCATGAGAGGGGATGAATTGACAATCGTTATTTGTCAGAATTTCCCGAAGATCATATTGAATTTTCCCGTTTTCTGGACACAGGGTACCGCACATGCCCGCATTGAAACATATATTCAATTACAACCATTGCTCTCAGCGGTCTGAAAATGTTTTTTCATCCATGAGAGAGGATGAATTGACAATCGTTATTTGTCAGAATTTTTCGAAAATCATATTCGAATTTTTCCGTTTTCTGGACACGGGGTAGGCCCCTTCTGCACATGCTCGCGTTGAAACATATATTTAATTACAACCATTGCTCTCAGTGGTCTGGAAATGTTTTCTCATGCATGAGAGGGGATGAATTGACAATCGTTATTTGTCAGAATTTCCGGAAATCATATTCGAATTTTCCCGTTTTCTGGACACGAGGTAGGCCCCTACTGCACATGCCCGCGTTGGAACATATATTTAATTACAACCATTGCTCTCAGCGGTCTGAAAATGTTTCTTCATGCATGAGAGGGGATGAATTGACAATCGTTATTTGTCAGAATTTTCCGAGAATCATATTCGAATTTTCCCGTTTTCTGGACACGGGGTAGGCCCCTACTGCACATGCCCGCGTTGGAACATATATTTAATTACAACCATTGCTCTCAGCGGTCTGAAAATGTTTTCTCATGCATGAGAGGGGATGAATTGACAATCGTTATTTGTCAGAATTTTCCGAAAATCATATTCGAATTTTCCCGTTTTCTGGACACGGGGTAGGCTACTACTGCACATGCCCAAGTTGAAACATATATTTAATTACAACCATTGCTCTCAGCGGTCTGAGAATGTTATTTCATGCATGAGAGGGGATGAATTGACAATCGTTATTTGTCAGAATTCTCCGGAAATCATATCCGAATTTTCCAGTTTCCTGGACACGGGGTGGGCCCCTTCCGCACATGCCCGCGGTGAAACATATATTCAATTACAACCATTGCTCTCAGCGGTCTGAAAATGTTATTCCATGCATGAGAGGGGATGAATTGACAATCGTTATTTGTCAGAATTCTCCGGAAATCATATTCGAATTTTCCCGTTTTCTGGACACGGGGTGGGCCCTTTCCGCACATGCCCGCGGTGAAACATATATTTAATTACAACCATTGATCTCAGCGGTCTGAAAATGTTTCTTCATGCATAAGAGGGGATGAATTGACAATCGTTATTTGTCAGAATTTTCCGAAAATCATATTCGAATTTTCCCGTTTTATGGACACAGGGTACCGCACATGCCCGCATTGAAACATATATTGAATTACAACCATTGCTCTCAGCGGTCTGAAAATGTTTTTTCATGCATGAGAGGGGATGAATTGACAATCGTCATTTGTCAGAATATTCCGAAAATCATATTCGAATTTTCCCGTTTTCTGGACACGGGGTAGGCCCCTCCTGCACATGCCCGCGTTGAAACATATATTTAATCACAACCATTGTTCTCAGCGGTCTGAAAATGTTTTCTCATGCATGAGAGGGGATGAATTGACAATCCTTATTTGTCAGAATTTTCCGAAAATCAAATTCGAATTTTCCCGTTTTATGGACACAGGGTACCGCACATGCCCGCATTGAAACATATATTCAATTACAACCATTGCTCTCAGCGGTCTGAAAATGTTTTTTCATGCATGAGAGGGGATGAATTGACAATCGTTATTTGTCAGAATTTTCCGAAAATCATATTCGAATTTTCCCGTTTTCCGGACACGGGGTAGGCCCCTACTGCACATGCCCGTGTTGAAACATATATTTGATTACAACCATTGCTCTTATCTGTCTGAAAATGTTTTTTCATGCATGAGAGGGGATGGATTGACAATCGTTATTTGTCAGAATTTTCCGAAAATCATATTCGAATTTTCCCGTTTTCTGGACACAGGGTACCGCACATGCCCGGGTTGAAACATATATTAAATCACAACCATTGCTCTCAGCGGTCTGAAAATGTTTTTTCATGCATGAGAGGGGATGAATTGACAATCGTTATTTGTCAGAATATCCCGAAAATCATATTCGTATTTTCCCGTTTTCTGGACACGGGGTGGGCTTCTTCTGCACATGCCCGCGTCGAAACATATATTTAATTACAACCATTGCTCTCAGCGGTCTGAAAATGTTTTCTCATGCATGAGAGCGGATGAATTGACAATCGTTATTTGTCAGAACTTTCCGAAAATCATATTCGAATTTTCCCGTTTTCTGGACACGGGGTAGGCCCCTACTGCACATGCCCGCGTTGAAACATATATTTAATTACAACCATTGCTCTCAGCGGTCTGAAAATGTTTTTTCATGCATGAGAGGGGATGAATTGACAATCGTTATTTGTCAGAATTCTCCGAAAATCATATTCGAATTTTTCCGTTTTCTGGACACGGGGTAGGCCCCTTCCGCACATGCCCGCGGTGATGAACATATATTTGATCACAACCATTGATCTCAGCGGTCTGAAAATGTTTTTTCATGCATGAGAGGGGATGAATTGACAATCGTTATTTGTCAGAATTTTCCGAAAATCATATTGAATTTTCCCGTTTTCTGGACACAGGGTACCGCACATGCCCGCATTGAAACATATATTAAATTACAACCATTGCTGTCAGCGGTCTGAAAATGTTTTTTCATGCATGAGAGGGGATGAATTGACAATCGTTAATTGAGGGAATATCGAAAAATAGGTTATGGATATATATATTTAAATATATATATATATATATATATATATATATATATATATATATATATATATATATATATATATATATATATATATATATATATATATATATATATATATATATATACATGTATGTTATGTGGATGTTTTCGCGGACTGGATGAAATGTTGTGTACTTTTCTCGGGTTGACCGCGTTTGCTCTTTTGGAAAACAATTGCGGTCCCAAAAGGGACCTTGTCTGTGTTTCCAACGTTTCGGCTGGATCTGACCAGCCATCATCAGGTGATTCTTCTTGGCTTTCCTTCTTTGCTTCTTGACGGACGCGGATACCGCAATTGTTTTCTAAAAGAGCAAACGCGGTCAACCCGAGAAAAGTACACATCATATATATATATATGTATATATATATATATATATATATATATTCATATATATATATTTATATATATATTCATATATATATATTCATACATTCATATACATATATTCACATATTCATATATTCATATATATATATATATATATATATATATATATATATATATATATATATATTTATATATACATATATATATATACATATATATATATATATATATATATATATATATATATATATATATATATATATATATATATATATATATATATATATATATATATATATACATATATATATATACATATATATATATATATATATATATATATATATATATATATATATATATATATATATATATATATATATAAATATACACAACTTGGTGGCATGTCTGTACCTCACAATATCAGTCGCTTTTACCGACGCGATCTCATCACAATTGACACACAAATGTGTTTCGAATTACTCCCTATAGAACTGTAGAGAAACATCAATTGCACGAGCCCAATAGAAGCACTGTATCATTCGCGGAGCTACGAAGAGATGAAAGAAAGACAAAAAGACACAATTCCTCGCATGGAGCATTGGATTCAGTATTGCAAATACTAGGAAATCGCCATATATGCGTTGTAGGACGAGTGAATAGCAATAGTATGGGAACAAATGGGTAAAAACTGCTTCGAGTGATACCAATTCAGTACATTTTATGTTTTTTCTTCAAAATGGCTGACCCGATCAAGCTGAAATTTTTTAGAAATGTGTAACAAAATGTAATTCAACTTCACGCGAAATTTCATTTCTCTGGAAAATAAAAATATTTCCTTTTTTTTCCGCCATGTTATTCTAATGGGAATTTTTGAAATTTCTTAAATTCATAAAAAAAAAAGTTACTCCCCGATAATGCCACAAAACAATACAGATCTAAGTTAGATGAGGAACCATATTGAAAAAAAGTTTGAGGTTGATAGATGTAGCCGTTTGACCTGTGGAGAACCGACAAAAAAACATAAAATCCAAAAAAACAAACAAAAAAAAAATCATAAAAACGAACACCAATTTTTTTCAGTATGTCAAATTGAATACTCGCTAAAGCTCGTCTAATAACGTCAAATAACACAAACGCCAGTTGCAAATCTTTGTTATAACTTTCTATATGGAATTCTAAGAAAATGCTTCCGCGATATTCCTATATAAATACATCGGGAAATGATAATTATACTATACCAGCTCGGTTTTCATTATTAGTCACACATATTTATTTATTTATTCTTCATCAACGTACAATTGCACCAAAGTGTGGTGATAAGCCCTTGAACTTTATTAACAAAATAGTAACAAGATGAAAAAAACAAATAATAATTATCAAAAATACACCCAACCAACAAAATCTATCAAATCCCCTAAAATAAAACTTCCCTCCGCACTACCACTTCTTTAATTTGTCTCAATATCAGTCCTCCTCCGCAATCTCCCCCAAACCATTCCAAACCAAACCATTATCATTTCCTGAGCTCTTCCACTAATTAATAAATATATCAATTTCACCAGTGAAATGTGTATGAACCAAATTAATCTTAAAGAGCTCCAAACACACAATAATGTATACAGGGGGGGCATCCCCCCCCTTCCCTCCCCTGAAACAACCTGGCTACGCCACAGCTACGAACTCAATCTAAATCTTTTCATGGAGACATCACTTCGTTCATTCCGTTCCATTTCTTCTTTCTTCCATCGCATTTACTGTCAATCTGTTTAAATTGTTGTAGTTTTTTCTGACGGAAATCAGAGCTCTAGTTATCGTTGGCAATCATTGTACTCAGAAATTGGGCAGGGAACCATCGGTGTACGTCACAACATGAGGAGGTTGTTGTTGAATAAAGGCCCATTCACGAGTAAACTTAATCTTGAACTTATTCCTTTAACTTAAGGATGTAAACTTACTAAAATACTACCTCATTCACGACACTATTCCTACGTTTAATTTCAACCAGTTAAAACATCTCTTTCAATCAGCTGTCACTTGAGCACAACATAACCTGAAAGTAGAACCCAAATTCTAGTGAGAGCTTTTAATAATTTTTCACAGTTTATGATATGTAATATAAGAAATTATAGAATTATTACAGTTTTCAGAATGTCGTAATTCATTTACACAGCATTAAGTCTTGTTCTCAATGTTGTTATTAGTTGCTAACAAACAATAGGCTGGACACATTCTGCCAAAATGGCGGTCGACCGTATGTTTGAACTAGGCGCTGATTGGTCGATTCCTACGTTTTCCGTAAACTTAAGAAACTAAGTTTGGAGTTTGCAAGCTAAGTTCTACGTTACTGCTACTGTTAAGTACTAAGTTCAATGTCGTCGTGAACAGTAACGAGAAATACGACAAACAATTAGTAAGTTCCTAAGTTAACGGTTAAGTTAATCGTGAATGAGCGTTTAGGCATTTCAGAAATATCTTTTCACAGTTCATCACCTATCATGTGTATATTTTCCATCACTTCTTCAATAATTTCGATGTATACATGTGCTGCTATTTAATTACTATTCACTATTTAGCAAGTTTTTCAATTTAAAGGAAATATATTTGAGACGGTTCAGCTAGTCATTCTATCATCATCAGCCGGACAAGTCTGTCCAACGGAATCAAACTGACGGCTCGTTAAATGTTAACGCTTGGTCAAACCTTTTCATCCTTATACGCAGAGGAAATAACGACGCGCGAAAAAGTAATAATATAAAAATGATATTCTATCAAATGAAATATTGCACATAAATACATTACAAGAGAATTATAATCTTCTTCCTCTATTATCATTATAAGTTAGATGTTTTCATCATTTTGTCAAGTTCTATTTATTTATTTTTAATAACATCGAAACTTGATACAAAATCATTGTTCCCCTATTAAGGCTAAGGATGAGAGTAGGATCGTTTGGACGGGGTACCACAAGGACGATCTTATCACCCCATTTTATTATTATTTTAAATTAAAGTTCTATTATATCTACTTTTTCATATAAAAAAATCTGAGCTATGATAGAAATAATCTGTTTAATCGAGATTTTGTATTCATTCGAAAGAAGGTCAGAACTACCAACATTACAAACGCAAACCATCGAACATGTCAGTGCATACTATATCCGGTCAGCTGGTTTTCGGCATGATGATGACCGGTCCAATAATAATATAGTTCACTGAACAGACAACAATGTAACGTGTGATGGAATTCAGAACAATGCTACATAAGCTGGATTTAACGCGACGAATTCATCGAACGTGAAGTCTGCTAGATTGCCCGTGTCAGTACAGTCCATGGCAATAATACAGGGGAGGTATATTTAGATTAGATTATATTCGAACTACATACATGCAGTTTAGATTCAGTTTCAAACTACATGAAACGAATTACATTTTGAATAAATACGATACAATAGAGTTTTTAGACGAGCTTTAGCGAGGATTCAATTCGACATTGGTGTTCTTTTTTATATATATTTTTTTTTCACGTTTTTTTGTCGGTTCTCCACAGGTCAAACGGTTACAGCTATCAACTTCAAACTTGTTTTCTATATGGTTCCTCATCTAACTTAGATCTGTAAAGTTTTGTGGCATTATCGGGGGGTAACTTTTTTTTTATGAATTTTGGAAATTTCAAAAATATCCATTAGAATAACCCAGCGGGAAAAAGAGAAAATATTTTTATTTTCCCAAAAAATGAAATTTTGCGTGAAGTTGAATTACATTTTGATACACATTTCAAAAAAAAAATCAGCTTGATCGGGTCAGCCATTTTGAAGAAAAAACATAAAATGTGCTAAATTGGTACCACTCGAAGCAGTTTTTACCCATTTTCACCCATACTATTACTATTCGCTCGTCTAACAACGCATATAAGGTGTTTTCCTAGTAAGTATCATTGACACTGAAAATGTAACTCTGTGGGCGGTTCCTCCTTGATCTACCTATAGGTAACACAATGTATGAAGTTCTTTTAAATTGGTAAACACTTATACACTATGAGGTCTAAGCTATAACACAAGTTTCTTGTTTGTTTGTTTGTTTGTTTGTTTGTTTGGCAGTATTAAACTGCAGAAGACATGGGATTCCATATAGACATGCCAAATGTGCGTGTTCAAGATCTTACTTCGCCCCCAAGTTTCTCTCCCCGGTAAACTTGTATGGAGAGGATTATAGTCCTTACCGTTACGGTATGTGAACGGCGTAGCAGATGCACAACAACAACAACAACAACAATAAGAAGTAGAAGTAGAAGTAGAAATGAGATTATCTGCCTGTGACTGGTTTCAGAGACAATAATGATGAATGATTAATAGAACTTGCCGTGAGTTCTTGTAATTGTGTATAGGGAAACGCAGAATGTGCGGTGTAGGATGAGCGAAATTTGATATGAAATGTTTACTGGAAAAATAGTGAAAGTGTGGACACCTTGATTTTGATTTCGAGAAGTATATTCAATGAGATCGTAATGGTTCATTTTTTTGGAGCATGATTATATTTCACTATACGCTTCTTATTTCAATTATCAACAGTCAATAAATTGAACACTTCAATTATCAATGGCTTCATCCGAGGTCGGAAAATATTTCAATTTCACTTCCGAATAGAAAATCATCACGAAATCAACTCATTCTACTTTCAATCATCTTGATAGTTGAATGAATGAATAAGCGACTAGCACTAGATTAAAGATGAATTATTCCCTTTCTTCGACTTTTTTCCTTTGTAAACTGTGATTTTTAACCCATTCATTCATCAAAACGAATTGTTCCCTAGTGCACAATCTCGTTTTCTTGGCCATCCCTTATAAAAGTCTCAGAACTATAATCAAAGAGTGAGAACTTTACGAAAAGTTGAACGAGCTTTTCAAAGCTGAGGCGTTGAAATGTTATAGAGACAATGAAAGTGTCGGACAATGAGATCAAAGTGTTTTGGGATTTTCTGATGAAAGTTGAACTTCTTTATCGACAGCAGTTCACAAACTCTTGAATACTGCCGTGAGAGAGCGCTGATCTGGTGAGATCCTTCTCACAGATCTTTCTCTCTGTTCGTTTATTAGTTAATCCATTTGTTCATTTGTTCATTTGTGGGCATAGACTATGGTTTGTGGGTGAACTAGCAGAATCGATCAAAATAAAAATGTTTCTAGGTATCATATTTTTTTGTATCAGGTTTAACGACGCACTGTAATGGTAGCGAAGACATATTGACTATCTTGGATCTGTATATGGTTTCAGATAGCAATCAGTGAGGTGAATTTTGAGAAAATGATGTTTGAAATTTGGGAATTACCCATAAGAATAACATGTGGAAAATTGTTAATATTGTTCTTCGATACGTTGGATCGTGTGGAAGATTGCAATTATGCCCATTTTTCACGAGTTCTCTGAAATCGGGAAAGCAGTGGAGGATGAATGTATATCAGGCAATAAACGATCAGCGTGATCCTTTTTCATTTAACTATTCATCTTCAAGTCAAGGTGTATAGATTCGCACTGTACCTCATACAAATAACTCGCTCAACTTACAACGCATATTCTCTCATATTGGGGTTATACTTTATAACGACGCACGTCAATAATTACTCAAGATCTGTTGACATCGGCGCATATTGAATCTGATGGTGGAAAGACAAGATGAAAGGTTGTTCTATAATTTTAATTTTAATTTATACTTGGCCTTAATTGGGGAACAATGCTTTTGTATCAAGTTTCGCTGTTATTGAAAAAAAAATGTTAATGATTTAAATATATTTTTTTGATCATAATTTTTGAATATCACATTTTTTGGCATCCACTGACCTCTCCTGAAACACGTTGAATCACATTGAAAATTGTTAATTTCCAAAAATGTCCTGCGACGCTAAAAGGGGACATTCCCCCCGTGCCCTACATATACGAGTCACCAGCTTCGCGACAACTAACCAAAAGTGGTCATTTAGAAAAAAAATTAATCTTTTTTTCATTTCATTTCCTATTCCGAACCGTAAGCGCCCCCCCCCCCCCCCCCCATGAATTTGACCTGGTTTAGTGCCCCTGCCGTAAGAAGCTAGAAGTTATCAATAAAATACTCCTGGCCGCTGGAAATTGGAAGTAATATTGGCAGCGCCATTATAAAAAGCTGTCAATAACCTCACACCACCGCCTTGTGACCCATTTCCACTTGATTTATCTGACAGCGTGGTTCTAGGGCAATGTTCCGTGTGAGATAGGGGCTGCGAAGTAAGTACTTTATAACCTTATACGACGGGGTGAACCAATTCCATTCTTTTAAAAATCGCTACGTTAATGACTATTAGTAGAAAAACTCTCTGAATAGATTCGCTACAGGAGGTATTAACTTATGTTTTGTTACTCATTCTATTGTTATTTTATCACTCTTTCAAATATTTTATTATGCTTTTATTTATATTTCAATTGATTGATTTTTATTATGTGTTTTTTAAACAATCTTATGTGTATAAGATAGAATTTGCTTTTTTTTTTTTTAAATGTTGCTTAACGACCCCACCAACAGCTAGGTTATACGGGGGTACGAATGAGCGGATGATAATGAAACGATGAAGTGATAATAGGTGAAAGAACGTTCACAAAAACCCATGCCTTATGTGGGACTCGAACCCACGCCCAACGGTGACTTCAGTTACTATCGCTAGCGATAATTGACTTGGCCACCGGGGCTAATTTATCAAATTGGTCTTAACCACGGTGGTACTGGTGGCTAAGATCTATTGGCGTCGATGAATCATGATTGATGGGATGATGAGATCAGAGGTTTTATTAGGTGTTTTGGATAGTGTGAAGGAGTCGGTCGTGGCATGTTGCTAAGGAACTCTTGGTGTGTAAGCGACCGAGGAAAACCACGGAAAAACATCCCCAACAAAACTACCTCTCAGCTCACATCTCCTCATCATCTCATCCATCATTCACCAACGCCAAAAGATCTTTGAGCGTCGTTAAACCTCATACGAATAATTAAATCAACGTTGAAAATATTCTCTCTTCAAGGTAATAACGATAAACCTGCTAAAATTATGATTTACAACATTTCGAATACAATGAAAAAAGTAATTAACTCCAAATTAACTTGAACAATACTTGTTTTAAACAGGAGCATGTTTTGTAATCGTACTTTTGTCACGTGACTTGATTATCCATAATCCATTAACTAACAATTAATTATCTTGTTAATTAGCTTGAATAATTATACAGCGCAGTAATAGAAAGATAGATTAATTTCACCTTTAATAAACGCTGAGGTGGAAGATTCGTTTGTGAATATCAAAAAGTATATCAGAACTCTCCTCACGCTATAATAACATGCATTGGACATTCTTATTATTTTATATGGGAAGCAGCAATTGAAAATCGATGGATTGTTTCTTTGTTTTTCTATTTGGAAGTAATTTCTCAAGTAATTATCAAATACTCTTTTCCAACATTGACATGTCTCGGTTTTGCATGGAATCGCACAAGTCATGCCACTTCATATAACAGGTGACATGAAACTTTTTTAAACGCAAACTTATCCAACTTAGAACTGTATAGTTTTGGGGTCAAATCGGTTGACCCATTTTTTAGAAACATCATCTCAAAGTTTCTAAAAACCCCATAAAATTAGGCTGAGCGGAAAAAATTGAAAAATGAAATCTCTCGAAAATAATTCAAATTCTTAGGACCGACCCTTCCGAAAAAAATAGTATAATGAATGTTTTTTATTCATCGAATAGATAAAAATAATATCAGAAAAATATTGCAGTGATTGATTCACGGCTCTCTAGATTCGTTGGTATCAAATGAAGATATTATTTCATATAATCAAAGTGTGTAGAATTTTCGATTATACTTTATATAGCTATCTCGCTCATCAGTACTAAAAAAGTACTCTCCGGCGGGGAATCGAACCCCGGTCTCCCGCGTGACAGGCGGGGATACTCACCACTATACTACCGAAGACTTGAACGTTGGCAAGCCTCATTCTTATCTTGAGTTGGTGAACTATTTTTATATCAGTAATGTATGTTACATGCCAAGTCGACACTCCCGGGCGTTCAACTGTATGCGTTGGGAAGACGGTCGATCGTTACCGCCTAGTCTGTCAGTACAAGGTCTATGAAGTACATTATGAATGAAACATGTTTTTAGTCTATTGCTATCCGAGAATGATTTTTATGAGTATTGTTTTGAATAGGAAAAAATGTATGTACTGTACACAATCTATTTATAAAATTCATTAGTAATATTTATTCATATTTATTCATAATATTCATATTAAAATTTCAATATAATTGAAATTATAGAATTATCTTATTATAAATCATGTCATAAAATTATCAATATTTATTTAATATTCATTTATAATGTTGAAAAATTGAAAATAAATTAAAAACTTTCATTTTTTTTCTGTCCACATGTCAAACGGAGGGAACGTTATTGGTGAAACTTGGCATACACACGTTTCTTCATCCCAACTCGATATTGTGAAGTGTTGATGCGTAATCGGTTGACACACTTTTCAGATAAATAATATCAACATTTAGAAAAAACCATAAGAATAACCCAGGAGATAGAATACTGAAATAAATCTCAGATGGATTGAAAATTCTAGGTTATTCAAATATTGAAATTATTAAATGAGCGTTAGCGAATATTTCCATCTCACTCTTATAGAGCTATGTTTGTGTTTTTTTTGTAAGCACTACACAGCTGGTCGCAAGGTTTCAACGATCGTTATGAAACTTTTCTGTATAACTAGAACTGTATAGTTTTTGGGTCAAATCAGTTGGACCATTTTAAAGAAACATCATCTCAAAGTTTCTAAAAACACCATAAGATTAGACTGAGCGTAAAAATTGTGAAATAAAATCTCTCCAATATAACTCGAATTTTCCTCAATCTGAATACCAAATGATACACATTAAGAAATTTGTATTCAATTCGGACCAGCCGTTTTGAAGAAACTAATGAAATACATGTTCTTTATTCATCGAATGGATAGGAATAATAGCAAAAAAAATGTTGCATTGTTAATTCACGGCTCCCTAGATTCGTGGTATCGAACGAAGTATATTTTATATGACCAAGGTGTGTAGAGTTTTCTATTATACTCTATATAGATATCTCGCTCATCACACAACGATATTCTGAGTTTGCCTAGTAAAAGGTACTAATACATATGATGCTAAAACATGTGTTTTAGCATCATATATCTATTTAATGATGTGTGTTTATTTCTGTTCCAGATGGTGGTACTCATGCGCCGATACGAACAGAATTTCATCCCAAGATCCTCAGTTCCAGAGGAAGGTAGAGATAACCAAATATATCATCTATTGGTGAAGCTAAACATCAACTTATATATCAATTTTACTCCGAATAAATATTTTCATGTACGTCATACGCGCCTTGCGCGTTGATATACACACACACACATATATATATATATATATATATATATATATATATATATATATATATATATATATATATACTATAATATATATATATCTATATATATCTATATATCGTATATCTAAGTATATAACTCATATATATATATATATATATATATATATATAATGATACGATTCAAAACTATTCAAAAATCGCTACCTCCCCAGGGACTTGAACCCGGATCTCCAGATTGCCGGTCTGACGCGTACCAATTACGAGAGGAAGGTCTATATATATTTATACATATATATGATAATAAGTCCTTTTCGGTGATTTGCCCTTCCTTGAAACAACTGGTGGCCTCTAAAAAGAGCCTTGGGTTTCGACGTTTCGGCTGAAAACGTTCAGCTATCTTCAGGAGTCGTTGTGGTGTGGTACGATACAGTACAATATATATAAATTAACATTTTACATATCAAGATAGTACAATACAATATAAATAAATCATATTTTGTTGGCACAACTCATTGGACCCGCGTAGTATGAGACATAATTAGAGGAGGGGGATATTAAGTTCTATGACGTACCTCGATCAGGCGGAGGGGGAGGGGGGGGGTGGCTTGATGCGCGATGCCATACCCTGGCGGCTTTCACTTCACTCACTTCTATTATTCAGAACTTTATGGAGACTTTTCAGTTCGCTCATCCATCATATTCATAACACTGCCAATCATCATTGCGTTGCATTGGATATATCTATGACTTCTGTATTATGAGTTTATGGCCGAATCAAGGGTTTCACTGATATTTTCATATTTTAAATTTAGATTATGAAAACTCAGTGTGGGATTCACTATATGTAGGTTCAAAATCCCCCTCCTCTCACTAGTACTTTATTATCTGTCCACCTTCTCCTCTATCTATCTATCTTTCCCCCCTCTCTCCCCCCTGCCCACCGTCTCCTCTCTATATTATATTATATATTGGGTTTAACGACACACTGCTGTGATTGCGAAGATATAATGGCGTCGGTGGGTGATTAATGAGATGATGGGATGATGAGATGAAGGTTTCTTGGGTAATGAGAAGGATAGTGGGAAGGAAACGGTCATGGCCGACTTATTGTATAGGAATTATCCCGGTATTAGCCCAGACTCAGAAGAAAACCATGAAAAAAACCTGTAAAGATGGTCGGCGGTGGGGATCGAACTGGGTTCGAAATTCCCCTCGCCTCCCGGATCACATGAAGCGAGCGCGTTAACCACTGCGCTGCATGTGCCGGTTCTCTCTCTCTCTCTCTCTCTCTCTCTCTCTCTCTCTCTCTCTCTCTCTCTCTCTCTCTCTCTCCACTTGTAACCAATTAGCGGTATCCGGATGTCCCGAGTTACATATGGACGCATCTGTCATGAACAGCCGTTCGTCAATATTAATGTGATCAGCTGTCCGATCACATGACAGTTAGGCTTGATAGTATCACCCTATGTCTAGTCACGCTTTTGACGGTTTCCACATGCGTTATTCCCATCTTTTATTCAGAACGATCGATGATTTCGTTCCGTCAATATTCGTCAGTTTGGGTGATTGTGGATTTCTGACGTCCGGTATACTTGTCAGCATGTTGATGAAAATTTTGTCGAAATGGGGTGTTTTCTATAGTATGAATGAAACTCGCTGGAGATATGGATAAAAAAAAGTGAGATAATCTCTGGACCATTATTTTTTGTATTCTATGAATTATTAGACATTGAAAATAGCAGTTTATCAAAAGTACTGTTTGAGGATATTCACTTACAACATACCAACGATGAAAATTAAATGAACTGTTTCAATTTTGATTCTATGTTTTATGTGGATTTTTCTGAATAATAACTTCATTATCATTGATGCTTCTGATATTTATGTATGAAGATGTATTCCTGTAGCCATTAATTTTATTTTAAAGATAAGTAAAAAACACACAGAAGAATTAGCTCCGTTAGAGTTGACTGGAAATCTTCGCTAACGCTTATCTACTCAAAATTTCGTGAACAAACATTTTTGTTACGTGTACGCATGTATTCGATTTTCCCCTCGCTCTCTGCATGTTCACATGTAACACAATCGTGTCAGAGACCTGTTAATGAAAGTACATTCCACAAGTATGCAGTTAATATTCATGAAATGCAGGGACTGAATTAGCCAGAAACATTGCAAAACACTCGTATTGGGTTAATTATTCATAACTCATCTCGTGCTCGAAACAGATTCTGTTCATTCACTCAATTACGAGGGGGTTCCAACTCGCAAATTTGGTGTACACCTGATTTCAGGTGATTTCAGAGATTTCAAGAGATTTCAGGGATTTCAGGGGTTCGAGAGATTTCATAGGGATTTCAAGGGGATTTCAAGTGATTTCAAGGATTTCAAGGGTATTTCAATGGGATTTCATGGCAAGTGTACACCGTATTTCAGGAATTGTTAACCCCTCGGTCAATTACCATCAACTGAAAGCATTTTAGTTTTTCGAGTTGGTATAATCAGTAACAAAAATCCCTGCAATGGAAACTAATTGCTTACATCATAGATGTCTATTCCTGAGATACGCTACTCAACGTTAAGAAGGCGTGATATTTGTGTCTCGTCAGCAACTTCACACCGGTGTCCGCCATATTGGACAACTTGAACAAGGGGACCGTGAAGTCGAGAAATTGTAAACCGGCGTTAGAATGAAGCCATCTCTTGGAAAACATCAATGCAATCAACTTGCAACAACATGGGTTTATACCAGGAAGATCATGTGTGTCCATGCTTTCGAGTGCGATAAATGATTGGCAGCAGTAGCTTGATTCGGTCAAGGGCACACGAGTGAATGTTGACCCTCCTGACTGGGCTGAAGCATTCGACAGGTCCAACATAAACGCCTTTTGGCCAAACTTCGAGTATGCGGCGTCTCTGGATATGCTCTCCTGGGGGTCAGTTGTGTAACTTTGTCACTGCACTTGTCGATCGGTATCTCATCTCAATCGGGATCTAAAATGGCTATTGTCTAACTGGCTGTCGATCACCTTCTTCGAGAATTCATTCGGCAAGTTACCGAAAGTCAAATACATGTCGGTGTCTAGTTGTCACTATAATACAAGACCCAATAAAATGGCGTACAATGGCAATGTGAAAGTTTCAAGGTATATCCTAATGAAAACTTATTTGTCACTTCGGTAGAGGTAACGAATGATATCGTTGACAAACGAGTGGTCGAAAGTGTTACACAATTGACCCCCAGGATGCGAAGTTTTCCCACTGGACGGAAGATGCAAGTGATCATCGATGGTCACTTCTCCAATGAGTGGAATGTCGTCTCGGGGGTTCCTCAGGGGTCCGTGCTAGGTCCGCTGCTGTTCACAATCTTCATGTTGGACTTGCCACAGTGTGCCATCCAGAATGTGCCAGGTAGGCTGACGACTTGTACCATTTATAGGCAAATTGATTCAGAGCAGGATGCTTAATTAAATGTTGCAACTGAATTTGGATAACGACAGTGTTTGGTGTGAAGTGAATATTTTGCATTTGAAAACATAAAACGGACACCAATTTTTGCGAGCGCGTTAACCACTGCGCTGCGCTTTTCAATCTTAAATGCCAAGAGCCTATCAGAAGCAAGTGTTCTAATCGAATCAAATGATTACGAATGAACGAAGTATTTTAATGCATTTTTGAGCCAATTTTCTATTTTTCCAACTTCCATATTATAATTGAATCTTTCAGAAATAATTTGAAAACGTTAAATTAAGTATTTTCCCGCTGTCCTTACAGTTTTGTTACATGTCTGGTCGATGCAGCCAACTATTTCCCACTTCAACTTCGTTAGAAAAAATATGAATTATATTTTATTATTCATAGATGTATCAAGAGTATGAAAAACTTCGAAAATATAACTTTATTTAATTATAAAAACAATTTGAAATCAGAGCTGGTGAGTTAATCCAAGGCCGTCCGTGAAAGATGTACGAGATTTGAATTAAAAAGCAAATCTGAAAAATGAAACTGTAGAAAAAAGGAGAGCTGGAACGGGATATTTTTTTAAAATTAACTCAAGTAGAAATGAGATAGCTTGCCTCCGTGACTGCAATGCAGTATGAGATTTAATTGTTAGAAAGGTTGGTATACGTGGTTTTATGACATTTCAAAGAATAATTACTGTAGACTTGTACCCGAAGAGGATGAAAACTTTTCCACTAACATAACAAACACAAAATAGCATAACTAATTGAAAGTCGATAATTCACTAGCACGAGTTTTGCGAATCGAAATACAACCACATCTTTCAAAATAGTGTAACTGCGTCGATTTCTCCACAACCACCGACAAGTGTGTAGTCATTTGACTGTTATTGAAGACCTTGTTCTTCCGTAGATAGGCCTACAAGTCCGTGAAGAGAGAAGTGTTAGCATTCAGTGGCGGCGTCGCAAAGCTAACAATGGCCGCGCTCCGTGGCTCGGTCAGCTAAGGCACTGCTCCAGAAATGGAATTCACATTGGGCATGGGTTTTTGTGAATCTACAAATCCACTCATCATAACTATACATATATATAGTTTCTTTCCCACCGTCTCATTCGTATCCCCAAATAACCTAGCTGTTGGTGGGCAAACAATACAAGTGTACTGTTGGCGATTGTATACTTGTATGTACAAAAGGAGAAGGTCGTCTACCCATATCATTTGCTAAGGCGAGGTTTAGGATAAGAAACGCAACAACGTCTCTCAAAAGCATATAATCCTCAAAGTTACAACAAAATAATCCAAAATTACCAGAGTTTCAATTATATTCATATATTATTATACAAAATAATTAATGATATATTATTATAGTTGTGATAATTATTATTCAGTTTGTAGACAACCTTCTGGTCTCGTGGATACAAGTATAGTAGTAAATCATGTCTGATTAAAATCAATATAAATAAATAAACACTATTTGTCACTTATTTTTCCTGTTCCTGTTTCGACGACGTCATAGATTACAATCCGATCCAAAGTGGTGGTGTGATAAGCCTAATACGATTACATACTAATATACATCGAAAACATGTCTACCAATCTCCCGCAGCGAAATAATGTCAATAACTTGTTTCACTTCTGTTAGGTTGGCAACAGTGTTCACCTGATGAAAACATGACATTCATTTCGATGTAAATCGAAACAGTACCAACCGTTGCATAATTAACTTGCGTGAAAGGTTGACAGTGAAAAAAGGCAGCGAACTTTCATCGAATCAATAGAAACAGACTTGCTAATTTTCACATTTTGTTGCTGAAAATCGTCATAAAATGAAGTACGCGGTGTTGGTGTAATTATATTCTAAAACGTGATGGCTTGAACCCCCCGTGCGTTAGTAGTTTTAGGATAGAAGGAACGGACGTTCGTAACCTTCTTCTTTAACGGATATACGTATACGAGAAAAGAAGTCTCGAACCACACGCGCGATAACGATTTACAATAGAGGAGACTGTCGTTCGTAGCCCTCATCTCTCGTGGGTATAAGTAATTCAAATGGATGAGTCTCGCGAACAGTAAAACTAGTTCTCCTGTAAATCTCATTTGACTATATCGTAAAAGATGGAGCTTATTTTTATGAGCGTTTTCGAGTATTAGCTTTTATACGATCTTCCGAATGGGCTGTTAAAGTTTAGTAGTATGTAGTGCAATGTAAAGTGTGAATCCGTTGATGCAATTCATTAGTCTGAGCACATCGTTTACATATTCTGCAAGTATGTTTGTAAAACTATTGGAAGTGCATTTCTTTCGTTTACAAATATAGTCAAGTGTAGTCGACTGCGAGGGGTAACAACTCATGAAATCCGGTGTACACTTGCCATGAAATCTCATTGAAATCCTCTTGAAATCCCTGAAATCCCCTAGAAATACGTATGAAATCTCTTGAAATCTCTGAAATCACTTGAAATCAGGTGTACACCAAAATGATATCCACAGAAATCTGATTGAATTCACAAAAATGAAATGTCATACTGATCAAAAAGCATGAAATTATCTTGAGTAAAAAACATGGAGTAAAAAGTGAACATAAATTTCTCCATTTTTATAATCACCGTGCACCCCCTTCACGGTTCTTTTTCGCAGCGTGGAACGGAAAAACTATTAACGCAGTCTCAGCTGATTGGAGAGCACGATATCGTGGCGGCTCGCGAGGAATACAAAATGTGATTTCATGTTCTAACGGTAAAGTTTTACAGCTCGGTAAAATAATAGCTAGAGTAAAAAGTTGGACTTTATTCATTATGGTTCCGATAAGGAAAATGGATGTGCATTTGTATTTGCGAAAGAGATGGTCGTCTACAAACCTGAAAATTGTAAAGTGGCTGTAATTATACACATTCTTGCTGCAACTCTAGGGATTCAACGCTTTTGAAAGATGTAGTTGGGTTACTATGGCAATCCTTGTCGTGAAAAATCTCGGTATACAGTAAAAATACGTGTATAGTGTAAATAAAGTGTTGAACTGAAGACAACAAGTGTCCAATTGGTCAAACCAAAAATATGTTACCGTATTTTTTTTTTATATCTATTTTCTGAAATAATTGTCATGATTTTTCAGGACATAAGTAACCATCAGGAATCGAATAACATCTTTCAAAAGCTGAAAATATAAATAAAGTTGTGAGGGCATTATGTAATCATTGAAGTTGAACCATTTCCTCAAGTTGATGGAATTAAATACTAAATTTATGAAAATTGGTTTTGGGTTTGGGAGGCGATCTTTTTCCCGGGGGGGAAAAAAAAAAAATTCTCCTGTATTCCTTCAAAACCCTTCGGAATTTTTCCCTTAAAAATTTCGGTTTTTTTTTTAATGAACTAATTTCATTTTAGTTTCCCACTATCGGTTTGATTGGTAGAAGAGGGTCGATTTCCCAAAGGCGGTGGGATACTCTTTTCGTCTCTAGATGGGGATGGAAAAATCTCTATCGATTCTAGAGGCGGGAAAAAATTTTGACGATTCTGATTGGGGGGGAACTCTTTTCGGGTTTCTAGATGGCGGGGGAATCTTGATTTGATCTCAAGGGGGCGCGGAATGGGATTATTTGGAACGTGACTGAAAATATCATTTAAAAAAGCGCATTGGGCAACTTTGCTGTTGGTTAACCCTCCAAATTTTTTTTT
>OU015466.1:31056369-31082517 GCA_907164805.1 Brachyptera putata | reverse complement strand
GAGTTCATCACATGACGCTAAGTTGATAATACGCTGATGTATGGTTGGGATGTTAAAAGTTAAAACCAAGCAAGCGTGAAAATAATTTTAATGTTCCTTTTAAATGTTGGGAATTTAAAACAATTATTATTAATTACCTTTTACATTTTTGCAGTTCTGTACCATTTGTATTTGGTTCGACTCCCGACGCATCACCTTTTTCTTTCAAACAATATAACTATAAGTCCTCGGATTCAGGGTTGGAGTGGAGGTTGGAGGTTGGAGGCATCACAACCCGAAACAATTAATTTTAATTAATAATGGCTATATTCATCTCCCTAATTTTAGATGAATCTAGAAATAATATAAATTTCAGAAATATCAATCAAATTTTTGTCCTCCAGAGACCATGAGTTATGACGTAGGCAATGCCGGGATGGTTCATACAATAAGTCAGCCATGACCGCTTCCTTCCCACTATTCTTCCCATTACCCAAAAACCTTCATCTCATCATCCCATCATCTCATTGATCATCTATCCGACACCGATCTGCGCTATCAAAACAGTGTTTCGTTGAATCCACCAAATATATATATATATATATATATATATATATATATATATATATATATATATATATATATATATATATATATATATATATATATATATATATATATATATATATATATATATATATATACTGGCCTATGGTGGATGATATTCTCCATATAGATATTGAGCAGCCATCGAGTCCACTCCAATAACGCGGAAAGCATTGCAGTTAATTATCACGGTAACTACGGTTGAATATAGGGTTGGTAACAGGTATAAGGGTAGCTATGCCAGCCACTTGCACCCTATCACAGTGTATTGATGTACTTGGCAACCTCAAAGGACCGGTACTCAACACTGTTCAAACAATTATATGCGCTGCTTGAAAAGCCAGAGAACTTCGACATTCAGACTATAACTTCTGTTTCAATAGTACTACACTGAAGTATCTTCGCTGTAGAAGGTGTTTGCAATTCGTAGAATATCTGTCAATATAATCGGCGAAGTTGTTTGTATGTCATATTCTATTGAGAGTATTAATCCATGGAGTAAGTTGTTTAACGACGTTTGTTCACCTGGACTATTGTATTGTTAGCAGACAAATGAGTGATTTTTTTTCTTTCTATCCTTCTCTCTTCATTTTTTATCGTCTTTTCTATTTTTCGTATTTTCAAATTGTGTCTTGCAAGACCTTTTTCTTGCCCCCCTTGCCCCCCCCCCCTTGGTCAAAAGTTGGGGGGGCAATGCCCCCCATGCCCCACCCTTGTTTCGCAGTACATTTTTTAAATTTTGTTTTGATGAATGTTTCTATTTATGTCAAGTGAATAGAAGAATTTCATAAGAAAAGAATATATGTTCTACCTACAACTTATAACTTCACTTCTATTCTCGGACCAACTATCAGGTGAAAAATACACCGCAAAATCACTTGCTAAAATTTGAAAAACATTGACCACAAACAACTCCAATTATTTCTAACCAGTTATTAATTGTTCAACATTTTTATGAATCATTTTACAAACGAGAATCGTAAAAATTACGCAAGAACAATTCTGATTTATATGCAACAATACATTATACAGTAATTAGTAACAAAAAAACTCCGGTTTAATTCTGTATTTCTGATGGAAATAGTTGAAACACTGAGGAGTACGGAAGAAGCAGCCAAGCTCAAGGATTCAGCCAAGCGTTGAGGAAATAATCATGTTGCATGAAATATTTGAATTGACCATCCGGATAATATACAAGATATAATATTCGTTTCGAATACACACGGAAAAACAAGATCGTCTACCAATATAATAAAAACAAAATCCACAGTTATACTTGTATATATATGTCATTTATTCTGGGGTATTATGATTTCTGACAGTGATTTCCACGATAATAAACACTACTGCATCTTTCAAAAGCAAGAAATCCTTCGAACAGCTCAGAGATTTATATAATTATTGGAGTTTTTATCAAGAATACACCTTTTATAATTTTTTTTTATGGTGGGTTAGTTGGTAAACGACCTTCTCCTTCGTGGATGCGACTAGGCCTATATCAAATAAAGCATTTTTAGATTCCTTTAAATTATTGCGTACGTCAACTTCCGTTGTGTCGATTTGAATGTTAAATATGAACTCAAAACCGAACATTCATATAATTATATACTTTTAGCAACAAATAAAAGAACCCACTTATTTTTTCATCCGATCATGAAAAAACATCTTCAAAGATTCCTAGCAAGATATGAGTTACATTAGTATATGAATAATTCATCATAATTAACAATTAATTATTCAATGTTCTGCTAATAAGTCATGATTATTTGTAATTAATATTTTATAATGCAACTTCATTCACTGTTATAAGCCACAATATATACATATATAGGCTACCTGTATATTCTAAAATGTTAGTAATGTTTATTTTTCACTGTACTTTAATTCCAAGTAATTCAAAAAATCGACATCAGTATCAGATGAGTTCGCCGCCCTCGGTAGCTCAGTCATGTAAGGCACCGCTTTGGGAATTGAAACCACCGTTGGACTTGGGTTCGACTACCGCATGCGGCATGGGTTTCTGTAAAGTTAATTTCACCTTGTCATAAATTCGCGTAGGTTCAATATCACGTGCTCATTCGTACTCCCAAATAACCAAGCTTCTGGTGGGGTTGTTGAACAAACAAATATAATCACCTCATCGAATTGTTCTGTCGTTTGTGGCATGGAATTGAATTTATAAAATGGAGATTGATTGTGGAAGTTTTATTCTTGTTTAGGCCCCGGATTGTAATAGTTAAAAATAAAAAAAAATTATAGAAAAATGACACAGGTCACCAATGAAGATAGCATGTTGATAGTTGATCAACTTCAACTAGTAAAAAACCGTACTTTGTTATTAGGCGCTCTTTAGCGAGGATTCAATTTGACATACTGAAAAAAAATTGGTGTTCGTTTTTATGTTTTTTTTTTTGATATGTTTTTTTGTCGGTTCTCCACAGGTCAAACGGCTACAGCTATCAACTTCAAACTTTTTTTCAATATGGTTCCTCATCTAACTTAGATCTGTATAGTTTTGTGGCATTATCGGGGGGTAACTTTTTTTTTATGAATTTGAGAAATTTAAAAAATACCCATTAGAATAACATGACGGAAAAAAAGATTTATTTTCTCAAAAGAATGAAATTTTGCGTGAAGTTGAATTACATTTTCATACACATTTCTAAAAATTTTCAGCTTGATCGGGATAGCCATTTTGAAGAAAAAACATAAAATGTGCTAAATTGGTACTACTCGAAGCAGTTCTTAACCATTTTCACCAATACTATTACTATCCGCTCGTCCAACAACGCATATATGGCGTTTTCCTAGTTAAACTAATTATGCGTGTGAACATTTGAAAGAGTTAATATTGGAACTGTATTAGTGGGTCCTTATTTATGTTTCAAGACCATGCTAGTTTGCGTGTTAAAGAACCCAGTCTTCACCACATTAATTTTCTATGAGAATTTACGGTCCGTATTCCATAGACTATACTTACAACCACGAGAGATGACGGTCTTGCACCAACTTAATAAATGTGGAAACTTCATTAATTATAATATAATCTCACTGTAACTTTGAAGATTTAATGTTTTTTATCTGTATCTCTTTCAGAAAATTCAAAGCGTCAGAAAAAATAACGTGAAGGTTGGTATTCTTGTTTTCTTCATTGTTATCGAACTTTCATAGTGGCTGCAACTATATTAGGTTCTGGTGTTCGCTGGCGTCAACCGAAATCTAATTAATTCACATAGTGCTATATTAGTCCTATGAGAATAACAGAGAAGACAAAGAGAATGGTATAAACGATGTGAATTGGGACATTTTGGCAGGTTTTAAAACAGTTTTGAGTTCGATTGGTGTTCTCTTGACACGAATGTGTATACAGTGATCAAGTGTAGTGCCAATGGGTAGCGGGGCGATACGATATTCGTGCTAGCTGTGTGAATAGTGTATGCTAGATACTATTTATATTGGCTTTAACGACGCACTGCAATGATAAAGAAGATCTATTGGCTCCGGAATAAAGTATAATGAGATGATTGGATAATGAGATGAAGTTTTTTCTAGATAATGGGAAGGAAGCGGTCGTGGCCTGTAATGTAAAATCCATTAAGACTACAAGAGGAAATCAGGAAAATATCAGTTAAGATGGATGGTGGTGGGGATCGGACCAAGGTCCAATATGCTCGGATATATATATATATATATATATGAAGCCGATCAAACGTTATTAAAGCTTGGTTCGTATAGTTATTTCAATCAAGAGTTGTCGTCTCTCTCTCTCTCTCTCTCTCTCTGTCTCTCTCCATCGATCATGATCAACTGAACCGAGTGTTTTGATATTATTAATACGTGACGAAGGGGGGGGGGGGGGGGGGGGGGGGGGGCGATGTTTGGGAAATTATTTTAATACCACATTTGCGAGTATTGAATTGAATAAGCTGTTGATTGAATATGTAACACTGGATTCAATCTGAATGCTTTTAATCCCCCTCGCATCCCTTCAATAAAAACTGTATAATTCTGATCAAGAGGGTATTAGAGGCGATTTAATTTGTTTGTTATAACTTCCGAACGGTATGAGATATCGAAATTCGGATGCGTGTAAAACAAGTATTTTCAAAAACTTCAGTTTTTTGGTTGGTTCTCCACAGGTCAAACGGCTACAGCTATCAATTTCAAACGTTTTTTCAATATGGTTCCTCATCTAACTTAGATCTGTATAGTTTTGTGGCATTATCGGGGGGTAACTTTTTTTTATGAATTTTAGAAATTTCAAATATACCCATTGTAACAACATGGCGTAAAAAAAGAAAATATTTTCATTTTCCAAAAGAATGAAATTTTGCGTGAAGTTGAATTAAATTTTGATACACATTTCTAATAAATTTCAGCTTGGCGGAAGATTTCGTATACTTTGGGACCTTCTATCACCCCTATCGAATGTGCATGAGAAATTTCACGATACTCGGTCGAGCCGTTTCGGAGGAGTTCATCCTCTAGCATGTGACACGAGCTTTTCATATATAAGATTGCCCATACAGATGGATACGTTAAAATAGTTGATAATATAATTGATATAAAATCCATATTTCACTGAATCCTATTCTCTCACCTACTCCATTTATCATCGAAATCCATTTTCTAAAAAAGTCAAAATATTCTTCAAAAATAAGGTCATCTATCAATAGCAAAAACACAACCATCACCTTATCTCACATTTCCATAAATATAATGATGATTTTGTGTCAAGTTTTTGGAAGACCTACTCGTCCCGTGTATATACTGTATTCACATCGTTTGTCGCGTGTAACTAATCTAGTTATCTCGTTCAACTGATTTTGTCGTGCGAAGCATAATGTCAAGTAGGGGATGGGTGTGAGGGGGGGGGAGCTGTCAAGAAGATGACGTAACTTTCCCAGTGACGTCACTGGCGAGGAAACACCTCAACAGTACGATCTTGAAGTCACGTGATTCCAGGGATTTATGGTGATTCCCTGTTTGGTTAGGGTGCGGCTTGCACTGCGGCGTCCTCAACCTGTAAATCCTGGCCGACGAGATATTACAATTAGTCAGATGTTGGGGGGGGGGGGGGGGGGGGTTGGGTGAGATGTGGTCCAGATAAGGGATGGAGAGGATGCATACACATTGTCATCCGGTGAATTCTGTGTTGGTTCAACCGAAAGTCAATTCAGTGAAATAAAGCGACAATGATTGTTCGAGAAATGTTATGTAAGGTGCGCTGTGATAGATGAGCATCAAAGGTTCCGTTGAATTATACTAGGAAACGCCATATATGCATTGTTAGACGAGCGAATAGTGATGTCATGGGTAAAAATGGGTGAAAACTGCTTCGAGTGGTACCAATTTAGCACATTTTAAGTTTTTTCTTCAAAATGGCTGACCCGATCAAGCTGAAAATTTCCAGAAATGTGTATCAAAATGTAATTCAACTTCAAGCAAAATTTTATTTTTCTGGATCACATGAACGCGAACGCGTTAACCACTGCGCTACATGTGCCGGTGTACCTGATACTGAAATGATCTTGCCAACATTAGAACATTGGAAGATATTGAAAGCCTGAAATGTGTTTACTGTTTATTCGAACAGAAATGTTCGACCAACTGACGCTTTATTAAGTAACTTGACAGAATATTTCAAATGCAATATGAGTACCACATTTGCGGTTGAACTTTACTTTTTCAGGAACTTTAGTAATATTGAAAGATATGTGAAATTATTTCATCTTGTTTGAATTCCAGTATGTGTGTGCAGGGCTTCCATTGCTTTTTCATTCTGCGCTTCTGTTTTCTGCTCAATTTAATCTTTTGTCGACCGAGAACTTTTCTTTAATACGTTACTGCATGACGTTTGAATGACAGCTCCATACGGCACCTCCATCGCCTTCCCCCTCCATCGCCTTCCCCCTCCATCGACTCCCCCTCCATCGCCTTCCCCCTCCATTGATTTCAATATCAGATCTCTTGAACCCAAACTTTATCTCGTGTTATCAGGTTCTATTCCATCGTGAAGAAACTCTAACGTATACAATTTTAGAATCGTTTTTTTTCAAACTCTGAAACTCTGACAAGTTTCACGTGCTTGAAATAATTTCTGGGGAATACACGTGAAAATTCCCGTTTTTCAATTATTTCGCCGGTACACGTAAAAAACGGGACAGAAAATTATCAACAACAACAAGAATATCATGTGTATGATATTCTTCAGAGAACAATTCCATTAATTGTAACTCTGAATGTTTTAACTTCTCATTTTGACTATCCATATTAATTAGATGTTAACCTCACTCCTACTATGTATTATGTGAGACAATGTAATTCCGAATTGAATGAAAATAAATGAATAAAATAAATAAAATAAAAAATCTCTCGTTTCGTAATATTATCATTCAATACAGCAACAATGTAAAACCGTAATATGAACCAATCGTAGACAACTTTTATCTCCTGTTATCATTTTTCATCCGCATCAAGCGTGAAACCTACGTACAATGAAAACTCGACAGAAAAAATATTTACAGGATGAAAATACAATTATCTTAATGCTGACACAAATACGATTTTCATGGATTTCGCATTTATTGAAATCAATCTAGCGTAAACCATTTCATACATTTCTGTCGTTTCAATATTCTCATTTTCCCTTCGAATTGAATTGCTTTTTAAACTACGATACGATTGTGTATTACAGTTATTGCTCTGTGAATAATTCAACTCCATGTAAGAGACAAGACCATTAATTAGGGAATTATGCCGTGGAATAGTTGATACCCGTGCAATAACGATTTGACATAATAGATATTTTACGAGTTCGAGTAGGCCTGAAGAATAGAATAATGTAGAGGTGCCGTTGATAGTAGTTGAATAAATATATGTGTATATATATATATATATATACACACATATATATATATATATATATATATATATATATATATATATATATATATATATATATATATATATATATATATATATATATATATATATATATATATATATATATATATATATATATATATATATATATATATAATCTATAGCTAATATCAACGAAATGAGCAGCTTTTCTACCAACATATCAGGAACAAATGTCACTTTTTTATTTTATTTTTTTATACAACTGTAATATATACAGGGTTTTATGAATTTTCTGGATGAGTTTTCCGATACGATATTTTATATTCATAGCTTATAAAATTTTCAATTTGCGTTAAATGTCCGAAAAAACCCGAAGTTACAATTATTTGTGGGAGATTTTTTCATTAAGACTACAAAGGAAATCAGGAATATCAGTGACGATGATGGGGGTGGAGATCCGACCAAGTCCATATACTCGGATATAATATAAAAATTATATATATAGATATGAGCCGATCAAACGTTATAAAGCTTGGTTCGTATGTTGTTCAATCACGAGTTTCGTCCTCTCTCTCGCTCTCTCTCATCTCTCTTCCCTCTCCTTCTCATCTCTCCTCTCTCTCTCTCTGTCTCTCTCTCTCTCTCTCTCTCTCTCTCTCTCTCCATCGATCATGATCAACTGAACCGAGTGTTTTGATATTGTTAATACGTGACGGTGGGGGGGGGGGGGGCGATGTTTGGGAAATTGTTTTAACACCACATTTGCGAGTATTGAATTGAATAAGCTGTTGATTGAATATGTAACACTGGATTTAATCCGAATGCTTTTAATCTCGCTCGCATCCCTTCAATAAAAACTGTATAATTCTGATCAAGAGGGTATTAGAGGCGATTTAATTTGTTTGTTATACTTCCGAACGGTATGAATATCGAAATTCGGATGCGTGTAAAACAAGTATTTTCAAAACTTCATTTTTTTTTGTCGGTTCTCCACAGGTCAAACGGCTACAGCTATCAATTTCAAACGTTTTTTCAATATGGTTCCTCATCTAACTTAGATCTGTAGTGTGACATTATCGGGGGGGTAACTTTTTTTTTATGAATTTCAGAAATTTCAAAAAAAACATTAGAATAACATGTCGGAAAAAAGAGAATATTTTTATTCTCCAAAAGAATGAATTTTGCGTGATTTGAATTAAATTTTGATACACATTTCTAATAAATTTCAGCTTGATCGGGTCAGCCATTTTGAAAGAAATAACATGAAATGTGCTGAATTGGTACCACTCGAATCAGTTTTTACCCATTTTTACCCATACTATACTATTCGCTCGTCTAACAACGCATATATGGCGTTTTCCTAGTATTCATATTCATCCTAGTTTCATATTTACCGAATCCTATTCTCTCACCTACTCCATTCATCATCGAAATTCATTTCCTAAAAAAGTCAAAATACTCTTCAAAAAAAAAGGTCATCTATCAATAGCAAAAACACAACCATCACCTTACCTTACATTTCCATAAATATAATGATGATTTTATGTCAAGTTTTTGGAAGACCTACTCGTTCCGTGTATATACTGTATTCACATCGTTTGTCGCGTGTAACTAATCTAGTTATCTCGTTCAACTGATTTTGTCGTGCGAAGCATAATGTCAAGTAGGGGATGGGGGGGGGGCTGTCAAGAAGATGACGTAACTTTCCCAGTGACGTCACTCGGCGAGGAAACACCTCAACAGTACGATCTTGAGGTCACGTGATTCCAGGGATTTATGGTGATTCCCTGTTTGGTTAGGATGCGGCTTGCACTGCGGCGTCCTCAACCTGTAAATCCTGGCGACGAGATATTACAATTAGTCAGATGTTGGGGGTGGGGGGGGGGGGGGGGTTGGGTGAGATGTGGCCCAGATAAGGGATGGAGAGGATACATACACATTGTCATCCGGTAAATTCTGTGTTGGTTTGACCGAAAGTCAATTCAGTGAAATAAAGCGACAATGCTTGTTTGTGAAATGTTATGTGAGGTGCGCTGTGATAGATGAGCATCAAAGGTTCCGTTGAATTATGCTAGGAAAACGCCATGTATGCGTTGATAGACAAGCGAATAGTGATGTTATGGGTAAAAATGAGTGAAAACTGCTTCGAGTGGTACCAATTTAGCACATTTTATTTTATGTTTTTTTCTTTAAAATGGCTGACCCGATCAAGCTGAAAATTTCCAGAAATGTGTATCAAAATGTAATTCAACTTCACGCAAAATTTTATTTTTCTGGATCACATGAAGCGAGCGCGTTAACCACTGCGCTACATGTGCCGGTGTACCTGATACTGAAATGATCTTTCCAACATTAGAACATCGGAAGATATTAAAAGCTGAAAATGTGTTACTGTTTATTCGAACAGAAATGTTCGACCAACTGACGCTTTATTAAGTAACTTGGCATAATATTTCAAATGCAATAAGTACCACATTTGCGGTTGAACTTTACTTTTTCAGGAAGTTTAGTAATATTAAAAGATATGTGAAATAATTTGATCTTGTTCGAATTCCAGTATATGTGTGTGCAGGGCTTCCATTGCTTTTTCACTCTGCGCTTCTATTTTCTGCTCAATTTAATCTTTTGTCGACCGAGAACTTTTCTTTAATACGTTACTGCATGACGTTTGAATGACAGCTCCATACGGCACCTCCATCGCCTTCCCCCTCCATCGCCTTCCTCCTCCATCGCCTTCCCCCTCCATCGCCTTCCCCCTCCATCGCCTTCCTCCTCCATCGCCTTCCCCCTCCATTGATTTCAATATCAGATCTCTCGAACCCAAACTTTATCTCGTGTTATCAGGTTCTATTCCATCGTGAAGAAACTCTAACGTATACAATTTAGAATCGTTTTTTTCAAACTCTGAAACTCTGACAAGTTTCACGTGCTTAAAATAATTTCACACGTAAAAATTCCCGTTTTTAATTATTTCGCCGGTACACGTGAAAAACGGGACAAAAATTAGCAACAACATGACAAAAATACATAGTATGATATTGGATAAAGAACAATTCCATCAATTGTAACTCTAAATGTTTTAACTTCTAATTTTGACTATCCATATGAATTAGATTTTAACCTTACTCCTACTTTGTATTATGTGAGACAATGTAATTCCAAATTGGATGAAAATGAATAAATACAATGAATAAAATAAAAAATCTCTCGTTTCGTGATATATTCATTCAATACAACAACAATGTAAAACCGTAATTTGAATCAATCGTACACAACTTTTATCTCCTGTTATCATTTTCCATCCGCATCCAGCGTGAAACCGACATACAATGAAAACTCGACAGAAAAACTTTTTACAGGATGAAAATACAATTATCTTAATGCTGACACAAATACGATTTTCATGGATTTCGCATTTATTGAAATCAATCTAGCGTAAACCATTTCATACATTTCTGTCCTTTCAATATTCTCATTTTCCCTTCGAATTGAATTGCTTTTTAAACTACGATGCGATTGTGTATTACAGTTATTTCTCTGTGAATAATTCAACTCCATGTAAGAGACAAGACCATTAATTATGGAACTATGACGTGAAATAGTTAATACCCGTGCAATAACGATTCTACATAATAGATATTTTACGAGTTTGAGTAGGCCTAAAGAATAGAATAATGTAGAGGCGACGTTGATAGTAGTTGAATATATATATATATATATATATATATATATATATATATATATATATATATATATATATATATATATATACCAACTTACCACCGTCGCCTGATGATGCTGGATGAAATTCCAGCGAAACGTCGCATAACCGGTCCTTTTTAGGACCCAACATGCTTTCTAATCGCAGCAAAACTCACCGTGGAAACATTTTACCATCAACCATTGGCCGCGGAAATCTCCGTGCTCACACATATATATATATATATATATATATATATATATATATATATATATGTATATATATATATATATATATATTTATATAGATTATATACATATATATATATATAAAAAAAATCTATAGCTTATATCAACGGAATGAGCAGCTTCTCTACCAACATATCAGGAACAAATGTCACTTTTATGATGCAACAACTGTGATATATACAGGGTTTTATGAATTTTCTGGATGAGTTTTCCGATACGATACTTTATATATTTCACTAGCTTTATATCCTCAATGTTGCAGTTATAATGTCCGATAACCGAAGTTTCACAATTATTTAGTTGGTAGACGACCTTTTTACTTTCGTGGATACAAGTATATCACCAGGGGGAGGGAGGGGTGGAGGGGGAGAAAGGAAAGAAAAACCATTCGTGTGAAACAAAGCAATAAAATTATTGAAATTTGGAAATCAATGCTGGGAGAGGAATAATTTAGTTGACAAATTACTGCCATTCGAAAACATGCGACAGAAGCCACTTATATTGTAATGTTGTTTTCTATTTGCAAAACGGTCTAGCGTGTTTATATTAATATTACCATCATGAACGGGACATTTGAATAAAACTGTATTCTATCAAGAAATAGGAAATCACCGAAAAGTTTGAATATACGCTTGAGCTGAAGATAATTTAGCAATTCTATGACAGTTTCTATTCGGAAAATGCGTTACAAGTATTCAGATGGCAGTGAGTCATATCTTCTGTATAACATAAGATATATAATTATGGAAAACGTCAACAACTGTGTCTTGCACATCATTTATATACCAATACATTCATTCAAATTTATTCACTTGATTCAATTTAATTAAATATAACTACTATAATATACTATAATATAACTACTCGTACTTGGCCTCCTCTGGGAATCTAGGGCATCACAGGGTCAATCTTGATAGGGATAGCCCTAGTAGAAACGGGATCATCACATAGATACGTCGCACGTCCATCTTGTGCTGGAAATAGCATCAGAATGTTCATGTTCACGCCGCGTTACCGTCTAAATATAAACCAGGCCTCGATAATCATACTACTCAGTTCAGATCATATTATATATGGATACATATATATATATATATATATATATATATATATATATATATATATATATATGTATGGTACGATTCAAAACTTAAAAAAAAACGACCTCCCCCGGGACTTGAACCCGGATCTCCAGATTGCCGGTGTGACGCACTACCCATTTTGACCGGCAACAGTTCGACCAACAGTTTGACCGGCAATCTGGAGATCCGGGTTCAAGTCCCGGGGGAGGTCGCGATTTTTGAATAGTTTTAAATCGTATCATTGAGATGGAAGTGGAGGTGGAAGAGCAGAATCAGGCAGAGGAGACGTAGGGGGAATAGGACTTGGGACTGGCAAAATCAAGTTGATATGTTGTGCCCTTGTAAAATGAACTTACCCAACTTTGTTAGAGCCGTTTGTACCAACTGATGATTGAATATGAATTAGTTAATCATTACTTAAGGTACAAAAATAGCATAGGTAACCAAGGGTAATAACAAGTTAATTTGCTAATTTTTGCTTAATTCACTAATCATCACTTGGTACAACCGGCTCTTAGAAAAGTATTTAGAAATTTAAAAAAAAAAATCGAAGTACGCAGCATTCACCAGTTCCACGTGCAACTTTCTGTTGTTTCGTTCAAGTATTTTCTTATCATGTTGGTGTAACTGCGACACTTGTTACGGTGCGCACCATGCATCAGCAAGCAGGCAGCGAGTGGTTTTTGTTGCCAGCTTCGCGCGGTTGGTTTTAGCGCCACGGTTTCTGCCCAACTACATGTATCGGGTATCAACATGCGAGAACATGTTTTATCGCTAGATTCACACAGTCATTCGTGATAGTTTCAGACTTTATTCCATTCACTTATATACTACTACTAGGAACATTATATTCAACGATATTTTATTTTCAACTGAATGTGATAAATGTATTATTGTGTACATGTTTTTATTGCTTAAGGGGGTTACATGCACGGAGCTTTTAAAAATAGTGAAATAACCCTTCACTGATTTTTTTCAGTATTCAAAAGCCAGTCTAATTGAATAAAAAGTTCACATCTCCAAGATAATTTTATGCTCTTTAATTAATATGACATTATATTTCCCTGATTTCAATCAGTTTCAAGATAATACGTCAATATATAAAAAGAATGTGATGAAATTCATCAAAGTATTTTTACCCATACTATTACTATTCGCTCGTTTAACAACGCATATATGGCGTTTTCTTAGTTAGCCTCACACCAGCCGATATTACCATTCCATTTCCGGTTTAATATTACGTATTTCACTCACCGAACACTCCAATTGTTTCTTATTGAATTATTCGTCAATGAAATACGCATAATAAAAGCTGTAATAAGTCAGCTGAGCCGTGAGCGACTCCAGATGCACGGCTTAGTTGATCAATGAACTGCCTGCTTCAAGCTGTATGCTTCTCAAGCGTGGATCATCCATCTTGCATTGTGATGCGAGATATGAAAGCAGTGGCCATCTTGTCACTGAAACGTGGCTCGAGAAATGTAATATATGATTGGACAGAGCAAGTTGAGGTTATGTCGGGAAGAAAAGTATTCCCTCGGGATTGAATGGACGGTGTGAATGATGATCCAGAATGTTATTCATGTAAGAAATATAAAAGAAGGGTGAATGTAATGTTGGTTCAACGACCAATATGTGGATTTTTATAGTGAGGAAAGTTTTGAGAGACAGTTTTCGCAATATGTGATCTGTAGAAAGACTTGGAGAAAGTGGGGATGTAAAGATGGACGTAAGTGTAGATTAATGAATATATTCTCTCGTAATTCTTCGAAAAAATATATAAGTCATGGTGATAATAAATGAATCACATATAGAAGACTATACAATCATCAAATATGACGAGGGTTGTATAGCGATTTTTGTTTGGTTGGTAGAAGACAGTTTTTTAGGAAAACTTCGATTGATAGATTGTCGTTATAAGAAAGAAGGAAGGACGGTAACAAAATACCATGCTTTCATATAAGGGACTCGAACCCACGCCCGATGTGACTTGATTGTCAAAGCTTCTAAATTCAATAAATAAAAGAGCTCGCGAAATACTATGAAAACTGTGATCATTCAGTGTTTTTTATTATTGAAAAGCAATTTCATTTTGTACACATACTCGATTCTGCCAATTATTTGAGGACATTGAAATCTGAAAATCACAAGGCTTTGGGGAAATCTATTCCATTCGAGAATGTATGATTCAAGTTCAAAGGGCTCACCTAATGTCGTGTTATTATCATCAAACTTGATTGAAAATTTGTGTTCCGGCTGGGAATGAACGGAGTTTAGATTGGAGAAGTCATTCTGTTCAAGACTTTTCAGAAAAACTGGAGAACGAATTGTTGACTTTGACAGCAAAACAATTGGAATTAGATGAATCTCAGGAAGTGGAAACGAAATGACACATCTTGATATGGAAAGAGAATGAAAATGAAAGTGGATTTTTAAAGCTTTCTGAAGATTTTGAATTAATGCTTTTCTTGATCTTCAAGTCGTTGGTATAAGAAATAAAATCCTGGAAAATATCGTGATTCGAACGAGAAAATATCAACACACGACACGGTTCCTTCATTGGAATAATGGAATTATAATTAGACGAGCTTTAGCGAGGATTCAGTTTGACATACTGAGAAAAATGGTGTTCGTTTTCCTTTTTTTTTTCATGTTTTTTTTGTCGGTTGATAGCTGTAGCCGTTGGACCTGTGGAGAACCGACAAAAAAACATAAAAAAGAACGAACTCCAATTTTGTTCAGTATGTCAAATTCAATATTCGCTAAAGCTCGTCTAATTATAACGCCGACAGTAATTTTCCGCTGAACACGAATAAACAACTACGATTTAGATACTATATATGGGTGGAGGTGCCGGGTTTTACGGTTCTTGAATATTGACACCTCAATGTCACTACCTATCTTATGAGGATCGACTTGAGAAAGTATGAGTATCGATTCAATAAAATATATTTTCACCGTGTTACCTTTTGAACGGTATGAGATATCAACATTTCAATACTGGGGAAACAATGATAATACCATCAAGATGGTATAAGTTATGACTTTCAAAAGTCGCATTGTCAAACGTATATAATCGATTGTTTTCAGATACGCTCGGCATTATGTGATATAAGTTTCTAAGTTATAACTTATACCATCTTGAAGGTACTAAAAATATATGAGTACCACTCGGATTAAAATCTCATTCCTTCTAAAAGGTAACAGAAAAAAAATGATATTTTTTCAAATCTACTCTCATACATTCTCAACTATATCTGCGGAACAATCAAGTAATCAAACAAACAATCATATGTATTGAATAATGCATTTCGAATATTTTCAATAATTTTCATTCAGAATCAATTGATAGATTTTTTTTTTTTAATACACCGAAACTTGATCCCCCAATTTCCCCAATTGAGGCTATGAATAAGAGATAGGATCGTAATTGAACGGGGCACCACAAGGGCGATCTTACCACCCCGAAAATAGAAAAGTTCCACATATACATTTAATGCGACTTCTCCGGAAGCGGAAAAAACGTCATGAAGTTTGGATAATAACCTCGGTAACCTTCCAAAAATTACCAAAACCGGTACCTAACTCTCAATATCAACTAAACTAAGTTATGCGTGATGCTAGCTATTAAATAGAGCTTAGTACTGATAATCGTTCGACAGAATTACGACGTGGAGGTGAATTATCTTCAGTATCAATCATGATAATCATTTATCGATACCTCCGTATAACCTAGCTGTCGGTGGCTCGTTGAGCAGAAATAGAAAAAATCAATCGATATAGAAATAATGGGATACGAGAATATGCTATTCATCTGTCAATGTTGCTGATAGCCTGATTTGAATCAATTAATATCAGATTATACTGATCGATTCTGAATTGTATTACATCAGCGAAATTGATAGGTCTATGGTGATTAATGAATGTTGTTTGGATTAGTGAAAGTGAGGCCTTCCTTTCGGTCCGAACCTATCGTCTCTATATTGTTAGTTTGCTTTTTTCAGACGAGCTTTAGCGAGGATTCAATTTGACATACTGAAAAAAATTGGTGTTCGTTTTTTTTTGGCGGAAAAAAAATAATATTTTTATTTTTCAGGAAAATTGAATTTTGCGTGAAGTTGAATTACATTTTGATACACATTTCTGAAATTTTTCAGCTTGATCGAGTCAGCCATTTTGAAGAAAAAACATGAAATGTGCGAAATTGGTACCACTAGAAGCAGTTTTTACCCATTTTTACCCATACTATTACTATCCGCTCGTCTAACAACGCATATTTGGCGTTTTCCTAGTGTAACAAAAAATAGTCGGATGGTTTATTTCAAGATGTATTGAAGGTTGCATTGGTTTATTCCATTGGAATATTTTTTTGTGGGGACGGAGGTTTACCCTAGTGACATCTGTCTAGTTTCAGACCGAACTAGTTTGGCCACTTTTTTCAAATGTCAATCTTTGATAAATTTCGAAGAACCTTTGGAAAGAAAAAGAGAAACATTCTTCGGGAAAAATTAAACGTTCTCCCCAAGGTTAGTAGAGTACAAGAGGTTCGCTCATTGGAGCTAAAACGCGGTGATTGGTCGGACGGCAGTGACGTCACTGAGAGACCCGAGAATGGCGCGATTTCCAGCAGCCATGTGGATTATAGACCGGCGACCTGTTCACAGGCCGCTTTGAAGTACAATATTTTGTGGCAGTATTTAATTTGTGTTGGGATATTTCCATTTATTCATTACTATCTGACTAGAGAGTAGGCCTATAAGCTGTGACATAAAATGTTTCGAATTGGCAATAGGCCTACAATAAAACACAGCTAATTACTGACAACTTGACAAGTGATTTCTGAAATGAAAGGGATGAAATATCGCGCACAAAAATAACTTGAGCCTATGGTTATTCTATTATTTTAAAAAATATATCAAAAGTAATTACTCGGGCATTAGCTAGCAATTCAACTACTAGATATTATTTCCAGCACATCCTAGTTCTAGATAAATTTTTGGAAGGATTGAGTCGGTGCTAGAAATTGAGATAGGCCTCCAACAATACCAATTATTGTAATGAAATAGTACAGCATGAAGAGGACAACATTCTCGCTTCCATTACTCTTTCATTCTATTCCAATCCTAATTGAAATTAAATTACATTGAAATGCATTTTTAGGCACATATCCTAGAATTTATACGAGCTTTTTAGTGAGATTTTCCATGTTCTATGTGCTTTTTCAAGATTTGACAAAACTGTTTCAAAGCATTATAGTACGAATTCAAAATACTGTGTAACTTGACATTTTTTAAGCATATTATTATTTGTACAATAGGCATCCATTTCTTCTTTACATTATTGTTGACTGTTCTGAACTCAACGTAGAAACAAGGAAGGGAAACAATAAGGAGTATTAGACATACTAAAATTCAACACGTTTTCAATTAACAAGGTATGGGTCTAGCCATTTTTATTTTTCTTCAATCAAACATATTTCAGTAATATGACAACCAATTTCTGACAATTTAAACTGAAACAACCTCCAGGAAAATATTATTGCACATTGTCTTTCATATAGCACAGTAATATTTGTATTCAACCAGGAATTAAGTGTGAGTACACTGTGATCAAACCAACAATGTAGGTCAAGGCCTATACAAAAACAATCTGACAGTATTTTTCTATAATATATTCTAATATGTACATGGAGCACCAAAAGTTGACTTTTCTAATTGGTAGGCCTAAGCATAATATAAATTATTACAACAAAGTGTAATAATACTGAAATTGTGGAACCTTTAATGAAAAGCTACATTTATTCTTCTGGTGAACGTAATATATTATACGGCACAAGAATATTTAGATTCTACTAATACAACATACCCTTATCAACACTAATCAGTCTTGATTTCAGTCAATCTGAGAAATAAGACTTAACACTAACATGGATAAGCTACATTCATACTTCTGTTGAACGTGTTATATAAACACGGCACAAGAATATTTGGATGCTACTAGGAACTCAGCACCATATCTTCACCATATTTTACCACCATATTGCATCAGTAACATTGGCATACAGTTAGTATCCATGTAACAATAGTCCTACGTAACTATTTTCTTCATCTTTTTCTGGGATTTACGAGCACTGTCAGGTAGACTAGTCTTATCACATTTCCGTTTCTTTGATTTCTCTAGTGCTGCATCGACGATCATTTGGTTCAAGTATCTCATTCGGATAATGGTTCGTATTTTAGAAAATGTTCTCAAAACATTGCTATCAATGTCAGGAAAGACTGCCGCAAGCCTAGAAGCAAATTTTTTTACAACACCTCTTCCTTTCACAAACGTCGCACCATGGTACGAAATGAAGTGAGACTCCATTTCGACGACTGTTTTTTTCCACTGTTCCGATGGCTCTGTGAGGCCTCCATATGATAGGTGTACGACCCACGATGGTGGGCTGTACCCACTTCCGATCAATACCGGCACTTTGTACGTATAATCACCCAGATGAGAATTTGTTGTTTTGTGCTTCTTAGCAATCCAACCAGCTATATACGCAAGTCCATCGTCTTCAGTTTCTGATAGGACTTTGGTTTCAGCGTTGACATGTAGCAATTCAAGTTCTGTTGAGAAAGGCTCTGGATCATCACACTCGTCGTTTAGGCCTACAGTTTCTCCGTCATCCATTTGAACAACATTAGATGTGGTCACTCCTATTTTTCTCAGGACAGTGGCAATTAGGTATTCGTCTGGATCCTTGTCTTCTGTGTTCAGTCTATTTTGAACCGGAGAAGCATTCTTACCTAGAATAATCATTCGTAGCCTATACAACGCATTTAATGGAGTAGGGTGATCATTCAATCCACCATTTGTACGCAACTGGGAAAAAGTATTTTCCAACGCGTCCTGGTTAAGACGATGCGTTAAAATGTATGTCATACCGTACTTGTGTCTAACATCTTGCAGAATGGATTTCAATGATTCAGTAGTTATGAGTATACCCTTTTGAAAGACTTGACGTGTTCTTTTATTCGATGGCTTCATTGTTCGCACAGTATTAGAAAATTTGTTAAGTGCAGCATTTTGCTGCAACTCATGAAGGCCGTAACCACCTTTACAAGGAAATCCAAAGACTTCCGGTGTATAGCTATTGAGAACATCGAACCAGTCGTTTACCTCGGAGATAAAGCCCGCCAAGTTATTGCACAATACAGAGTCTGGCCCAGGTTTATAACGACGTAGGGCAGTAGCAGTTGTGTGAGATAAAAGTTGAGAAGCCATCCTAACATTCTGACGGTGTGACTTCTCGCACGTGACGTGAGCTGACGTAAGTTTGTGGCATGACTTGTATTCCCCTACGTTATTCTTATTTACTAGTTCTACTAGTGGACCTTTATGGATAATCGAACCATCTCCGAGAGTGAAGCCCGTATCAAGTAGCCAGTTCCTTATTAATTTCAAGAGATGTGGAGTGTCAGCAAAAAAGTAAATTTTATCGTTTGTATCGGGGTGCTTGCACCATGTTTTTTCCTCACATATGCCGAGTGAATTCCATAAGCTACGATTTGTAGCCCCCATATCGCTAACGCAGGCAATCACATTATACCCAATGTTATGGAGTTTGGTAGTGAGTGAAAATAGAAGTTCTTTGGTCACATTAACGTCAAAATCAGCAAATAAAGGCTGCTTCCACTTGCCGTACAATCCTCTGGCAATGATAACTTGTAATTGGGAATGTGGACCCAAAATTTCGTCAGCATGGACGTCATACTCGTGAGTACTTTTTGTTTTCATTTCGTCGAACTCGATCACGACTAGACGCTCGTGTGGCTGTTTTTTTTTGCCAGCAATTTCCATGATGGTGAAAACATCATCCAATACCCCCTGTCTCAATTGCAACGAAGAAGCCCAGCGTCGCAACGTGGACATTGCAGGAAGCGGGTATTTTAAATTTCTACGTAAGAATACATACGACCGATAGCTTAGATAGCGTAATGCAAACGCAACGGCCATACTTTTATCGTCCCACTTGACCTTACTGTTTTTGGAAATCAACATTTTTTTTTGGGATTCTGTAAACACTCCATCCAGAGCGTCACTCACTTTTTTGTGGATTATGGCGTCTTTGGCTTTTTCAGACTTTAATTGTGCAATTTGTCTTTTCAACATATTTATTTTGCATTTATTCATCTTCGAAACCTGTACTTCATTCAGTGGTGTATTCGGGCCAGGGCGGGCCGGGGCGGCGCCCTGGTACCTTTTTTTCTTGAAAACCATATTTGAGGGCATATAAAGCTAACTTGAACCAGCTAACTTGTAAATGCACAATGCTAAAAATGATGTATCCTGATAGATGGAACCTGCCAATATTTATTTGCAACGTCAGACTTTACAATAATGACAGAATCTTGTAATGTAGTGTAGAGTCAGTTTGTAACATTTTTGTACTACCTTAGAAAGGAATGTATTTACTATTTTAGATGCAAATGTGAGCCACATCATTTTGATTCTATATTTGAATTGAAATCTCCTGAAACTGACATTGTAGCATGTTACGTCTTGTATTCAGGATGAATGGATTTTTTTCAGTTATCACCGCCCTGGTACTTTTATTTTTACGAATACACCACTGTCTTCATTCTTGAGTTTTGACTTGAGATACAAAACCTCTTGTTCCAGGTGATTGTTCAGCTGTAGGAGACTTACATTCTCTCGGAGGATATCACTGTACTTAGACGAAATTACATGTTGTGGCTCTGGTTCGTTGGCTGTAACTTCGGGCTGATCAGTTCGAGACTCTTGAAGTAGTAGGCGAGTGGCTTCCTGTCTATTCAGTCGTCGCTCCTGACGCAATGATCGGGATCGTGCTGTTGTAGTTGTTGGCAGTGAGATAGGAGTGACATCAGCTGGGCTCAATAGCATTGTCGGTACAGCAGATGGCTTTAGAATCTAAAACAATCCAAACAACAAAATCAATTAATTACGAAATTTTGACAGGTTGGTTAAATCTTTCCCAAATTATAAAGACCGGGCTGTAGTTAGGGTGTTGGACAGTTCAATAGCTCTGATAGTTTCGACGTACTGTATTTTGAGAAATGTAATTTTGGAAAAAATTGAAAGAATATCAATCTCAATTTCCAGGCCTTTCTGTAGCTTTTAGGTAATATTGGCTCATTTACTTCTTTAGTGCATATTTCATGTTTTTAAAAATACATGATGTCATATTTCACTGCTTTTAAGTCATTAAATATTCTATCGCTACTCGAAAACATATAAATTCTGCGGCGTGCTGCTTGACCCAAACGAACGCGTTCCAAAGCGTTCCTACGAAATGTCATTAAAGACCATCAGTAAGATTTCAAGTTTTAATATATGTATAATTTTGATAGCATACCCTTTTTGGAGGCAGATTCAATAACTCTGAGACCATATCTCTCTCGTAATCGGTGTCGGAAAAGTGGACCGAACAGATGCGGGACGTATTAGCATTCCATTTACCATCTCGCCTACACCGATGGACCCAAATCTTTCGTAATTCCGGATCTTTCGGAAAAGTGTGAAAGACAATGCGGGTTGTTTCGGGGCAGACTACAACCTCACTGTTGTTTTTCTGCTTGCTGTTGGTGCACAGTGCTACAGTGCATCTCACACCAGGCATCAAGGTTAACCAGGCATCTAAAAATGAACAAAAATTAGAATTATGAATGGGTTGCAGGTATGGGTTATAACAGCAGGACAAAAACATGACAAGACTTATGGAACTATGTTGAGTTAGGTACCTAGGCCATTGAGTTCATGACACTATACAGTCAATGCCTAGCACTAAATCCCCCCCCCCCCCAAATATATGGACATATGTCTAGTTTTTTCAATTATCTGTTTAGAATTGTATTGAAACGGGGCCTAGAGAAGTAATTGTAGGCCTACAGAAACACTTACAAACCTTGTTTATAACCTAATACATGTAGGCTATCCCTCAAATATATTACGTGATGTAGCACAAGTTGTAATGACATATACAGAAAAGTTTTATCCAGTTATCTGTTCAATTAGTATAACAGTATACTTACTTTTGAGAACTTGTAAAACACTAGAGCCTCATTTAACCCCGCGGTCCGCCATGTTGCTTGGTTACTGCGGTCTTCTGGCTACGTCACGAGGAAATAATAGGCCTTCTTCGCTCGGAGCGAAAACACGCCGATGAGCGAACCTTGTAGTACTATAATAACCTTGCGTTCTCTCAATAAGATCACACCAATGTGAACACTTAAATCAGCTCACGCCTACTCAAGCTTCTTCAAAAATAAAATCACGCGTTTATGATTTAAAATGGAAAATAGCGGCACCATTCACAAATAATCGATTTTCACATTATATTGCATTACCGATCAGAAACTCTAATGATTAATGGCTGCCTACATTCAACCTCATCTCCCTCTCTACCTCTCTACTCCTCATCACTCTGTCTCACTCTATCTCCCCCATCTCGTACCCCCACCAAGTCACCTCTTACCCCCTTCACTGAGTCACATCGTTCAGCACCGCTTTTGATGTGAACAAAGACACTTGCTTTCTACTTCCTTGAACATGGAAATACTTCTAAAAGCCACGCTTAATGAAAATTGTGAGCTCCAACAAAAGCTGGGAGATATGTAATGCGAACTAAGATTATTAGCGGAGTGTTGCTATGATAAGATGTGTCTTGAAATATATACATGAGCTCTGTATGGAAGGTATTAAATGGAACTCTTATCATATTTGATATAAAATACATATTTGACACGTAGGGGAACAGAAAAAGCTCATTTGATGGAGTTTGGAAGGATGGTTCTATAACAGGCCTCGTAAAAATATTCACAACTCTAACTTCGTTGTTATTCTCATATTGTTTCGATCGAAGTTCGCCGAGCTACAAAGAAGAATCCCTGATGATGGCAGGTCAGGTCCTGCCAAAACGTTGGAAGAGAAAGAAAAGACAAGGTCCCAAAAGGGACTGCACTTCTATCCCGAAAGAGAAAACGCGGTCTACCCGAGAACGTAATACAAAATGTCATACAATCCGCGAGAACATTCGTCATAACATATATATATATATATATATATATATATATATATATATATATATATATATATATATATATATATATTGTAGCGCTATGTTGTAGCGTAGACTTTGAGGGCCGGAGGAAGATGATAATAAGTCACTTTTCGGTGATTTGCCCTTCCTGAGGAAGGGCAGATCACCGAAAAGTGACTTATTATCATATATATATATATATATATATATTTATATATATATATATATATATATATATATATATATATATATATATATATTTATATATATATATATATATATATATATATATATATATATATATATATATATATATATTCATCATCATCGAAACTTGATACACAATCATTGTTCTCCCATTAGAGCTGAGGATGAAAATTAGAATTATTCAAACAGGGCGCTCTTATCACCCCAAAGAATAATCAGTAATAATAGAACTCATTTAACAATCAATAAATCTTAAAGTGCAAGAAAAGTGATATAATTTGAGAAGTGTTATTACGTAGACTCGAAATTGCTACTTGCAAGTGAGTCTAAGAGTATAAACCCTACTCCATGAGTATTATGCACTAACTAGAATGATGTCGCCGAAGCGATTGATTGATCCGCCACCCGCCAGGAGCGTTCACGTCAGTAGAAGGAAAACTTTATTAACTTATTACCCACCGAACCACCGTGACACGTTATGATGAATAGATTCATTCATCAATAATGTGAAGGATGATAATTTAGTACACTCCATATCATGAATGTTGATGGTCTTAATCGACCGTCTCCACAATTAATCATGCTATACGATTGTAGGTTCGATCCGTCATTATTGTTGTAATTATACTAGGAAAACGCCATATATGCGTTGTTAGACGAGCGGATAGTAATAGTATGGGTGAGAATGGGTGAAAACTGCTTCGAGTGGTACCAATATAGCACATTTTATGTTACTTCTACAAAATGGCTGATCCGAACAAGCTGAAAATTTTCAGAAATGTGCATCAAAATGTAATTCAACTTCATACGAAATTTCATTTTTTTGGATTTTTTTTTCCGCTGTGTTATTCTAATGGGTATTTTTGGAATTTCTAAAATTCATAAAAAAAAAGTTACCACCCGATAATGCCACAAAACTATACAGAACTGAGTTAGATGAGGAACCATATTGAAAAAAAGTTTGAAGTTGATAGCTGTAGTCGTTTGACCTGTAGAGAACCAAAAAAAAAAAAAAAAAAAAAGAATCGAACACCAATTTTTTTCAGTACCGGTATGTCAAATTGAATCCTCGCTAAAGCTCGCCAAATTATAAACCGACCACGTTTGACGCCTTTTATATGACGTTGTAATGAACCGAGAGCAATGTTCAACCCTTGTCTGTTATGGCATTCTTATTTTCCATCCTTCCTCATCCTCCCTTTTATAAATACGTCCATCCCCCCCATGCCCCCCCCCCCCCCCCCCCCCCCCCCCCCCGCAGGCCACTGGAGGTGAAGCAACTTCATGTAAAATAACCCTTATTTAGATATGAACACGTTGCATTCTAATACGACATGGAAAAATGTGTTCTTCTCCGTGAATATTTTTGCATGAATTAGCTTTTGTTTTTTTATTCACCTGTCGTAGTCGTGTGCAACATTTGAACATGTATTCAATGAGAAATTGGTTGTGGCATATTCTTTCATTTTCATACATAAATGTGATGAAATGTTCATTCTTTCATATTAGGCCTATATGTTTTTCTTTTATTCTGTTATTCTATTCTTGATAATGTAGATGCTGTTTTATCTTGATTGATTATTGTTTCACTTGACGACCCCACGAACAGCTGGGTTATTTGGGATTACGAATGAGCCGATGACGTGTATAAAAGCCCATGCCTTAAGCAGAAGTCGAAATCACGCCCGCCTTGAACTTGGGCCCGGTATTACGAATGATAAATTTGTTGATTAAGCGATAATTAGTGGATTAGCTTGTTATTACCCTTGGTCACCAATGTTATTTTTGTACCCCAATTGATTAATTAGCTTAATTAACACATTTTTATTATTGGTTGTATGGGCCCTTAGTTTTTGAAAAAGGGTTTCAGTACCATGAACCACGGAAGGGAGAAAGGTTCAGGCTGTTATTTCTAGGACACCCTTTCATGTAGTTATATTTGTATCAATTTATTTTCACTTCTATGTGTATGCTTGAAAATGATTCAAATTCACTAAAAGGTCAGATCAACCCCATCAAAAATAGTCAACAATTTAAGCAATTAATTAATAGTAACTTGGGATTGACAAATACATACTAAATTCAATGAGTTGAATGTAATAAAGAGTTGTCTCTATAACCAATATTTTCGATCAACTTATGTTCAAAAGCGACTTAATTTAGATGAAAAAGTTTGCATTTTTCACTGCATACTCACTCAAAATAATCACAATTACAATTTCAATTTGAAACCATTTTATTCACACTCAATGCTTACATGTAAGTACTACAACAATTACATACAGGTAGTAGACAGAAAGATACAAATGAACAAATAGACAAATAATCAAATCGAAAGTTAACAATTTCAAACATATCAAAACAATAGTGATAAACAAATTTGTTATAAAGTTC
>OU015466.1:31021171-31055869 GCA_907164805.1 Brachyptera putata | reverse complement strand
TAATGGGTTTTCAATTAATCATGCATAGTTCTAGCGCCTACATGCGAAATGTTTTAGTGGAGTAACTTATAATCTTGAATTATTACTCTCATGACTATACTCTAATCCAAGTGAGTTGGATTGGCAAAAACCTCACGTGTTGATATACTTGTAGTCACGAAAGAAGAGGGTCTATAGCAACGAAATAATTGTTGATTGGTCGATAATTATATAATTTTTCTGTAATATTGGGGATTCAACACTTTTGAGAGATGCAGTAGTGTTCTCATCTCAAATCTCGTCCTGAAAAAGCATAACACCCTACATGCTCATATCTTGAAATCACTTGAAGATCACTTGAAATCATGGAAAATCATCTGAAATCACTAGAGATCAACTGAAATCACCTGAATTCTTGAAATCTGAAATCAGGTGTACATCAAATTTTCGAGTTGTAAACCCCTCGATATCAACAAATCTGAGATTTTTATGAACAGATATCAGATTGCGTATACTTCGTTCCCGTGTCTACCAAGACTGTAACCAATACCAACATACAAACCACGGAATATGAAGGTACATGAAGGTACAAAATGAAGGTACATTCAATCGATTGCGGAAAATTTAAACCTCAGCCCGATCCGATGTATGGTTCTTCGGCAAACATGTTTTGAACCAACCCCTGCAGATCGGGTGTCGGAAAATTTACGATTTTCCCTGGAAAAGTTTTCAGAGGGCCGTGTGTGGTATCAAAATGAAGGTGCATTCAATTGAATGCAAAAAAATCTAAGTTTGGCCCGATCCGATGTATGGTTCTCCGGCAAACATGTTTTGAACCAACCCCTGCAGATCGGGTGTCGGAAAATTTACGATTTTCCCCGGAAAAGTTTTCAGAGGGTCGTGTGTGGTATCAAAATGGAGGTACATTCAATCGATTGCGAAAAATTCAAACATCAGCCCGATCCGATGTATGGTTCTCCGGCAAACAGGTTTTGAACAACCCCCCGTGCAGAGAGGGGTCGGAAAATTTGCGATTTTCCCCGGAAAAGTTTTCACAGGGCCGTGTGTGGTATCAACATGAAGGTACATTCAATTGAATGCGAAAAAATATAAGTTTGGCCCGATCCGATGTTTGGTTTGCCGGCAAACATGTTTTGAACACCCCTCCGTGCTGAGGGGTGTAGGAAAATTTGCGATTTTCCCCGAAAAATTTTCCACAGGGTCGTGTAAGGTATCGACATGAAGGTACATTCATAAGATTGCAAAAATTTCTTATTTTGTCTTGATCAGATGTGTGGTTCTCCAGAAAAAAAATCGTGAACACCCCCTCGCGCATAGGGGTGTCGGAAAATTTGCGATTTTCTTTGGAAAATTTTTCTCAGAGTCGTGTGTGGTATCGAAATCAAGGTACGTTCATTTGATTGCATAAAATTTTAATTTCGTCTTGATCCAATGTCTGGTTCTCCTGAAAAAAAATCTTGAATACCCTCTCGGAAAATTTATGATTTTCTTTGAAATTTTTTTTGGAAAAACGTGAGTAGCATCAAAATGCTCACGTGATCGCTAGCTTTCCGAAAATCTTATAATCAGCCCGATCGCATCGTGGGTTCTCCAGCAATCGCCGATCGAAGATTGTCAATTTTTTTTTGTCGGACGGGTACGGGGAAGAATCCAAATTTGAAAAAAAGTCAAACTCTTTTGCCGAAGCCATGTGCTGGTATCGAAATGAAGGTACGAATATCTGTTGCCAAAAATGTTGATTTTAGCTCGATCCGATGTCTGGTTCTCCGTAAAATAAAATCTTGAAAATGAAGGCAAATTTGCAATTTTCTTTGGAAAAGTTTTTACACAGCCGTGAGTGGTATCAAATTGAAGATAATCGAAATTGATGACGTTCAGTTCTAATTTCAGCCCGATCCGATGTATGGTTCTCCGGCAAACATGTTTTGAACAAACCCCTTCGGATCGGGTGTCGGAAAATTTATGATTTTCCCTGGAAAAGTTTTGACTGGGCCGTGTGTGGTATCAAAATGAAGGTACATTCAATTGGATGCAGAAAAATCTAAGTTTGGCCCGATCCAATGTATAGTTCTCCGGCAAACATGTTTTGAACACCCCCATGCGCAGAGGGGTACAGGAAAATTTACGATTTTTCCCGGAAAAGTTTTCAGAGGGTCGTGTGTGGTATCAAAATGAAGGTACATTCAATCTATTGCTGAAAATTTAAACCTCAGCCCGATCCGATGTATGGTTCTCCGGCAAACAGGTTTTGAACAACCTCCCGTGCAGAGGGGTGTCGGAAAATTTGCGATTTTCCCCGGAAAAGTTTGGCGCCGACTCTATAGAGGCGGCGCTCTATATTTCTCAGGTTTTCACAATTAGGAAAACGCCATATATGCGTTGTTAGACGAGCGGATAGTAATAGTATGGGTGAAAGTGGGTAAAAACTGCTTCGAGTGGTACCAATTTAGCACATTTTATGTTTTTTCTTCAAAATGGCTGACCCGATCAAGTTGAAAATTTCCAAAAATGTGTATCAAAATGTAATTGAACTTCACGCAAAAAAATTTTTTTTTGGAGAATGAAGATATATTTTTTTTTTCCGCTGTGTTATTGTAATGGGTATTTTTGACATTTCTAAAATTGATTGAAAAAAAGTTATCACGCGATAATGCCACAAAACTATACAGATCTGAGTTAGATGAGGAACCATATTGAAAAAAAGTTTGAAGTTGATAGCTGTAGCCGTTTGACCTGTGGAGAACCGACAAAAAAACAGAAAAAAACAGAAGAAAAAAAAACGAACACCACTTTTTCAGTATGTCAAATTGAATCCTCGCTAAAGCTCGTCTAATTATTCAGTTCTTAGATAATCGTCTTTTTTCCTGGGAAATAGCATTGAATAAACTGGAGATCTCATATGAACTCACGCACGTGAATCGAGGTATATACACAGGGGCCTATATAGCAACAAACTACCAACAACTAACCTAACTGTCAGTTTATTTTAAATATGAAATATAGGTCAGTCTCTAGGGAATTGTTTGGTATCCGTTGTGAACTATTAGGATAATTCACACTCACACCAAACAGGCGTGACTTCACACACACACACGCATGGCGGCTGTTTCTTGTCCAGCTTCAAGCTTATCGTGTTAAATGTGCCTCGAATTGTTTCCCGTAATACTGATCTATTTGAGATGGAAGTAAATACGCACGGAACCATACTTATACTTACCACTAACATACTTGAAATAGTGAGCTCTAGTTTTATGGCTGATAAATTATTGGGCAATGCGATAATCAGTGGAATAATTTGTTATAGGGCCCTACCCTCGCACTATAATGATATTTAATATTGATATATATATATATATATATATATATATATATTATATATATATATATATATATATATATATTTATATATGTGCTTACGTAGGTTCTCGTGGCCTATGGTAGTTGGTAGTACAATTTTTGCGGAAATGCCACGCTGCTCACATTTTTCATGTCGACGTTTCGGTGGAATTTGCTCCGCCATCTTCAGGAAAGATCCAACTGGGTCGATGGTCAGCACTTGAACACAGCACACAGCACTTCACAGCACTTCAAGTGCTGACCATCGACCCAGTTGGATCTTTCCTGAAGATGGCGGAGCAAATTCCACCGAAACGTCGACATGAAAAATGTGAGCAGCGTGGCATTTCCGCAAAAATTGTACTACCATATATATATATATATATATATATCCAGATTGAATATGGGCGTACATTTTATTCTACCGCTGGAGGGAATGGACACATTGTTGTGACAAGTTGACAACAATGTCCCTCAAATTAGGTTCTCCAATCAAAACTTCAGTACTGGTTGTGATCTTATCAAGTTTCATGATCAGATCGACTTTCAGGAACACAACCACATCATTCGAAAGAACCAAATTTTCAATGTAGCAGTGAATTCATCTCCAATCATTTTCAACTTATTTTAGTTAGTCGACGACTTCGTCCTTGATGGATACAAGTATGTAAAATAGCAACAGAAATAGGTACCAACTCATAAAACTCGACATGATTATTAGCAATATATCACTCCTAATAAATTGTACAAAACTGTCACATAGTAAGGGCAGTAAAAACTCAAAGTACCTCAATATGTTTGTAATTTGGTATGTCGACTAACACCTAAAAGACATTGAAAACGTCACACCGTCAAGTTTCTACGGACCACGTAATTGAATTCAAGCCGTTTAATTTATCTTGTTATTCTGTTGCTGGCTGCATGCGTGTGAGACGGCCACGGAGCGTCTCATCAAAGTGTTCGGCCAGGATTGATAGCGGCACGTAGCAAACATCTTGCACGCGGGCTTAGCGAAGACACTCCAACGAGCGCTTTTCTTCAATAGAATCAGAACTGAAACGTCATAGAGATGACTTTACGACAAGTTTACAGTCTCCGTTTTAATATAATATATTATATTTAGTAGTGACTTTATGTTAAAACATTGTAGTAGATTACTTCATATACACGTCGACAAACTAATATAGTGATACATATAGAACACATATAAATATATAAAATAAAACATATAAAATATACTATAAAAACACCTTTTGAAAAATAAACAATCCTTCAATACACTATAACACCCTCTAAACTCTAAAATTTCCTCTAACCTGTTAAGCCTCAACCATTTCACCATTTCATTAAATATCTTATCAAAATTTCTTATGAATATATATATTTTATTATTATTATTATTATGAAAATAGAATGACAAAAAAAAGGTTCGATAATCGAGCGTATTTTATGATCGATTTAGTGGAATATCTTTTTTGTGATGACTTTTGGAAGATATGATATCGAGATATCGAAATTCTGATGCAACAGAAACAGATTTAAATTACCTTCAAGATGGTGTACTTGAATATAATCTACTCCATCGCATAGTTTTCACAGGTATATACAAATACATCTAAAAAAATCTCATGTGTGCGTCAATACAGGAAGTAGAACTTCTTTATTGACTTTCCTTGATATCATACAGAGAAAAGTCTTCTGAAATACAATCGATTCTCAATAGTTTTCAAAATTGTATTACGTGCTATTTGTTAATTACGATCCGCTGTAAAGCGAAAATTGTGGGTAAACATATCTGGTTATTGATATAATTATATGCATTATAATATATAATAATATATGATATTTAAATAATAGTTGAGAATGATTTGTATCTGTTTTTACGTTAATGTACAATATGACTGCTGAGCTTTTCCGCCAATTATTTACATCTTATGACGTATTCCGAAATTCATATTCTTGCACTGCTGACATTTCACGAGCATAATTTATATTTGCAATGCCCCTGGAGGTAACTTTCCCCCCCGGATTGAATAGTTCGCCTTAAGCGTGCTATTCCACGGGAAGCAAGACCATTATGAGTATTCGTATGTTTTAATACTGCAATGAAATTCTCTGATAACACCAATGATGAATGGTATGAATTTCTAGCATTATAATGAGAACATGAAGTCCTAAGCGGGTATTTAATTAATTTCAATGACTTGCGTATCACACTTGATTACCTATGCTTGTACAAGCTAATTGAAAACCCATGCTGGTAAACGAACACTACATACCGTGCTAGGAAAACGCAGTACTAGAATTGTTGTATGAGCGAAAATGTGATGAAAATCCAAAGATATTTGTGAACCTATCATCTCTCATTCAAAACATCTCGCCTCAAATAAGCCTCAAAACATCTCAAAACTCTCAGAACTTTCAAAACTCTCAAAACTCTCAAAACTCTCAAAACTCTCAAAACTCTCAAAACATCTCAAAACTCTCAGAACTTTCAAAACTCTCAAAACTCTCAAAACTCTCAAAACTCTCAAAACATCTCAAAACTCTCAAAACATCTCAAAACATCTCAAAACTCTCAAAACTCTCAAAACTCTCAAAACATCTCAAAATATCTCAAAACTCTCAAAACTCTCAAAACTCTCAAAACATCTCAAAACATTCAAAACATCTCAAAACTCTCAAAACATCTCAAAACTCTCAAAACTCTCAAAACATCTCAAAACTCTCAAAACTCTCAAGACTCTCAAAACATCTCAAAACATCTCAAAACATCTCAAAACTCTCAAAACATCTCAAAACTCTCAAAACATCTCAAAACATCTCAAAACTCTCAAAACATCTCAAAACTCTCAAAACATCTCAAAACATCTCAAAACTCTCAAAACATCTCAAAACTCTCAAAACTCTCAATACTCTCAAAACTCTCAAAACTCTCAAAACATCTCAAAACTCTCAAAACATCTCAAAACTCATGTTATTTGTTTTCACTTAGTCTCAGAATAACCCTAACCGTCACTTTAAAACGTCCCTCTCAACCCCCCCTTCAAAACCTTATCCTCTAACTACTGGGAGTCAAGTATTGCCCATGTTATTTGTTTTCACTAACTCTCAGAATAACCCCAACCGTCACTTTAACACTTCGCCTGATTACTCCACAGAATCGTTAGCCTTCTGACATTTCCGTATGCGCCACTCTTAACGCTTCACTGTGCCGCTTGTCCCAACATTCAACCTCACACAATCTTACATTGAGACATGCATTTGTTGGCAGTTCGACATTTCAATCCCTCCCGTATCAAACCCCTTCCCCCCCCCTGAAAAAACATACAAAAACCACGCTCACATTTGAGGAACGTAGACATCCCTGCCAAACCCACATTCTGCACGATCCCGATTATTATAACATCTCTTTGGCGGGATCATGCGAGCGAGTACGTCGTTAAACTCGTTGTAGCGTTAAACGTGACGGGAATTGTGAGTTATGGTCTTGGCAGGGCCTGGCTGACAGAATTATTATCATATTCAAATTGGTTTTCAGATTTACTGGTGGTTAATATTTTATGTATTGAGAATATGGAATTAAAGAAGAAATGTTACGTAATGAGATATGCCGATATGAATATTGAAGAACTTAATTTGAATACAGGATGAAATTGATAAGTGGGAGCTGTCTAATGGAGGTGCACCACGAGATATAGCTAATCATAAAAAAAAGAACAATTTTTATAAAAAAAAAAGAGTATAAAATAGCAAGTTCTTTGTGCAACTAGACTTGTGTATGTCGTAACACTTGGCGGACGTTGTTGTTGTTGTTGTTGTTGTTGTTGTTGTTGTTGCTGTAAGTAATCTGAATGAACGAAAGATTTCTTTATATTGGGTTTAACGACGCACTGTTATGATAACGTAGATCTAATGGCGTCGGATGGATGATTATTGAGATGATGGGATGATGAGATGAAGGTTCTTGGGTAATGGTAAGGATAGTGGCAAGGAAGCGGTCGTAGCCTATATTGTGGGAACCATACCGGCATTAGTGTAGACTTCAGACGGAAACCATGAAACACCCCTGTAAAGATGTTCGGCGGCGGGGATCGTACCGGGTCCGAAAACCCCTCGTGTCCCGGATCACATGAAGCGAACGCGTTAACCACTGCGCTGCATGTGCCGGTTCCACTATACTTCTCATTACCTGAGAAAGCATCATTTCATTAAACCATCTCAATAATCATTCATCGGACGCCAATATATCTCAGTTAACAATACAGATCGTTGTTGAACCCAATTTAAGTAAATAGACCCATCTTTCAATCTTACAAGTATTTTATTTGATGGAAAACCAGTATCAACTGATACCTATAATGTCTTAATGCCACGGCAAACAAAAGATACACGCTTATGCTGTTTGAAGATTCACTCAACTCCTGTCTCGGTCTGCTCGCTGCACACGTCACTGATAGTGAGTCACGTGATCCCCCCCCCCTTGTCACGTCACGCGTGATCTTCCCTCCGGTCTTATCGACGCAGACACGTGGCGTTACCAACCACGCGAACTCAAATACAGACAATGTTTAAATCTCAGTGTACTCAATATTGGGATATTTTTCTTGTTGAGTGGTTGGTATTTGAAAAGAAGGAATAGAGCAGTGAATAATAATTGAATAAATTCCGTAATTGAAGCGCTGGTGTGGTGTTGCGTCATCAAAAATAGAAAAGTGTCATTACGCAGATAAGGAAATTACTATAAACTGGTATGAACGTCACTAAATTATTATCAAAATATCAAAATTGTCAAATTATCATTATCAAATTATGAATTATTTGATTGATATCGCATTCAAATAAAGGAATGGTCATTCAAATTGTCATTCTGTGTCTCTATGCTAACTTGTCATCATCTCACACTTAACTGCCACAGTCACTCTGTGTCAAGTTCTCAAAATTAAAATACCTTTCATTTCATTCTAAAACGATACACCCAATCCTTTTTTGGTTTTTACAGTCAGAAAATAAATCCCATTATATCAACCCAAGAATATTAATTCCAATTTGTATTGAAGAGTCAGAGTGTAAATGGGATTTTTCAGGCCAATAACATAATCTTGAATACACCACACACACATATACGCTATACTAACACGCTATCATCATTATCCCCACTTCGAACTTCCACCAATAATTTGTATTTCTACAAACTTCTTCAAACTTCTACCTTCATCACAAACGATACATAATAAACATTGATTTCATCTGACTGCTATAATACCAGTAGGTCAGTAATACAAGAGGTATTTTTAGCCAGTTATAGTTCGGCCATTACCCCCTGAATTCATTATCCCCACTTCGAACTTACACCAATAATTTGTATTTCTACAAACTTCTTCAAACTTCTACCTTCATCACAAACGATACATAATAAACATTGATTTCAACTGACTGCTATAATACCAGTAGGTCAGTAATACAAGAGGTATTTTTAGCCAGTTATAGTTCGGCCATTACCCCCTGCATTCATTATCCCCACTTCAAACTTCCACCAATAATTTGTATTTCTACAAACTTCTTCAAACTTCTACCTTCATCACAAACGATACATAATGAACATTGATTTCATCTGACTGCTATAATACCAGTAGGTCAGTAATACAAGAGGTATTTTTAGCCAGTTATAGTTCGGCCATTACCCCCTGAATTGCAGAGTAGCGTGTTGATGGCTGTATCAAATGTGGATTATAAAACTCTTTAATGCCAGCTCCTATATTATTTATCTGCACTCCCTAAAGATCACAATCTGTCTCGTCGAAGGCGGCATCACACGAGAAGCAACTTATTTCTTATCTGGACTGACTCAATGACGAGAAGTCAATATGTATGATCGAATTTTCAATCTATTTATTATTGATTTTCGTTCGGATTTATTGTAGTGAAACTGCTTCACACTAGTCAGAAGATTAAATCAAATAGAATACCGTCGATCCATAATAAACATTCCCAATATATTATGTATTATTTGTATGTAACGATACGCTGTGAAGTAGAAATCGATGGCAAAAGTATCGAATGGCTGCCCCGGTAGCTAAGTCAATTATCGCTAGCGGTATGCACTGCATCTTAGATGCGAATATTTGAGGTATATAGAAGGCATGACATCAAGTTTCTACAAAACACCACTAGGTAGAGGAGTGATCGGTTGTTCTAAGGAAAGAGATCAGGAAATGGAACGTATTTCAGAGTTAAGATTAGGCACCATCTCAACACGGTGAAACAACGCAACCCTCAATGCATCTTGTTCTGGACGAAGCTCTCTTCGAACCACGAGGAAGAAATATCGCGCGTCATTTCGTGTCTAAGAGAAGCCGTATAGTCTCTAGAAAAGGAGAAGAATAGAAACAAGTTAAAAGCATCGTGACTGTGGAAAGAAAACGACAAAGAAAAGACACTTGACTTTTACTTTTCATTCTTGTGAAGGATTCGCTAAGAACACAATTGTTATATTTCCTCGTCACTGAGCTAGGTGAATTTATTGATCGATTACGATATAGAGTCAGCTAATTCGAACATTTTTTGTCTAAGCAGGAAAACGCCATATATGCGTTGTAAGACGAGCGCTTATGGGTAAAAATGGGTAAAAAGTGCTTCGAGTGGTACCAATTTAGTACATTTTATGTTTTTTCTTCAAAATGGCTGACCCGATCAAGCTGAAAATTTTTGGAAATGTGTACCGAAATGTAATTCAACTTCACGCGAAATTTCATTTTTTTGGAAAATAAAAATATTTTCTTTATTTTTCCGTCATGTTATTCTAATGGGAATTTTTGAAATTTCTTAAATTCATAAAAAAAAAGTTACTCCCCGATAATGCCAAAAAACTATACAGATATAAGTTAGATGAGAAACCATATTGAAAAAACGTTTGAGGTTGATAGATGTAGCCGTTTGACCTGTGGAGAACCGACAAAAAAACATAAAAACGAACACCAATTTTTTTCAGTATGTCAAATTGAATCCTCGCTAAAGCTCGTCTAATAATGTCCTGAAAAGATTAATTTGTTAAACGTCGTACTGTTCCGCGGCTTAACGTGGCTTGTAGAAACGTGCACATTTACTTCACAAGAAGAAAGAGTTCGAATCGACGAGAAGTTTATTATAAAACGTTATAAAACAATGACTTTCTGTGAAGATTAATTTCGCAAGTTCATTAAAATTTAATTGCGTTTCAACTTTTGTAATCGTTTTTTTCCCGGAAGATAACGATGTTTTGGTTCATTAATGTTAATCACCTTGTCGATTTTATCTCTTGAGAAATAATCTTAAAATCATTAATATTCCACTTTGTAATATTATTCCAATCGTTACAGAATATTATTATTCTGTGCCATCCAATTTATCATGAAGAGTGAGTTGATGAAGTAGGGTTTTCTTTCATTTTAATATTTTTAAAAATGTTGACATCCAATCTTGATTTTCAAACAAATATTCGGTACCTACCGTAATATATGATTCATATAGAAATATATCAAATTCCATTTTCTCAAGTTTTACCAGGCCCACTTTGAGTTTTCGAAAGGCAAGTCAATAAGTTATTACAGTAACAGAAAACCTGTTTTTATCTGTAGGGAATGCAACAACATGATGGGTCATTATTTATAACTTTCAAAATAGTTATTGGTGGAGGTGCCGCGTTTGAGAACAATAAGATTATCACATTATTACAATGAGATTACAAGACGGGTGATCGATCATACACATACGTGTAAGTATAGTATATTCTCCCCTTTGTCATATACCGCCGCACGCTATTGTTTACAACAATATAACTTCTTGTTGGGTAAGTCACAAAAATCAAACTCTCTCTCTCTCTCTCTCTTTCCCCACTCTGCACTCACAATCACCAACTCATTTCAGAGAATTTTTGATACGATTCTCAGCGTAATCTCTGGGCAAAAGTTTGTGTTTATTAGTCAATGGAATACGTTAATTATGTAAATGCATCAAATCAGAATTCACCAGCTTGAAACACACAGCCTCAGTTTATAACAAACACATGTATAGCGTTTTTATCACATCGAATTGAACAAACTTTCTCCGTGACACACTTTTCAAAACACAAACCGAAAACACCGTTTAAATAAACGCAAACTTTGTAATCACACGCAACGAAAAAAAACGTTTAAATTCATTCTATAAAAAGCCGAAAACATTTAAAACTTTTTCTCTCATTTCTTTTTCTTATCTATCGTATTTGCAAGGCGACTGAACTCGAGACACCCGGGCATGGTGTCGTATAGATTAACACGGGGCGAGACGACCGTCTGTTCTGGCTTTGTCTCAGCGTGGAACAAGGGGTAGTAATTATGTACGGTCGTGGTCATAATAAGCCACTAGCCACGACAGGAGAATTGAATATATTCAAGGTTTTAATGATGAAAAGTGGGGAATTTTTTTATTTTAATTTTTTTGGAAAATGTTGACATCCAATTTTCATTTTCAAACAAATATTCGGTATCGAAATATATGATTCATATATAAATATACTCGAAAATATATGTCAAATTCCATTAGTATATATGCATATCCATTATTAGTATATGATTTATCAATATGTTATTGAAACGTAGCTGCACTTGGTTTTATCCGGGTTAGCTCATTCAATCCACAAATTAACTCAAATATATGATTGCTTATTAAATTTTATAAATTACCGTTTTATATTCATTATATCGAAATGATTGTATAGGCCCTATATGGATTTGTATATATATAAATGTATCTATTTTTAAATCATATATATATTTATACATATATATATATATATATATATATATATATATATATATATATATATATATATATATATATATATATATATATTGAATGAATCAGATATAATAAAACAATAGATCACAAATGGGATGAATATCGTGAGACTTATTTTGACCGTGCCAGTACTCCGTGATGAGGTTCTACCATCCCTAGTTTTGTACGCGTCGATTAAATATAATGAAGGATCAGCCAAAGAAACTGACATTTGACATGCGAGAGTTGAACAGGAAGTTCGTGTGACCTTCCCTGCACAGTCAAGTCACGGCGGCGGTAGAGGCAGGGGGGTGGGGATTGGGCAGGGGGGTGGGAAATGAGAATATTTTTGTCAAAACTTTCGGATGAATTTTTTGTCCGAGTTTGGTAGAGTACACGAATAAATAAACAATCCATAACAATATGAAAGTTTTATCTCATGATTCTCTTTCATACATTTTTTATATTTTGATGGGGGGTTTTCGGAGAAGTTACGCTTTTTCACAAATTGAAGAGGGGTGAGGGGGAGGTCGGAGAAGTTAAGGAGAAAATGTTTTCTGGGTCTATTTTTGTTATTTTACTTGGAACAAACTTTATTGTTTCATATTTGTCGAGAGCAAGAATGAATGGTTGTGATGAAGTTGTCTCTCTTGTTACACCTTGGTTCTTTGTGTGCTCGATGTTTCAATGTTCGGTCAGGTGTATAGATATGAAGAGATGAGGAAGTGGGACAGTAAATGGAACTATTCTGGATATAAATATTGAACCAGATTTATTCTGCTATTCTGTAGTATAAAAGAGAAAACAAACAATCGATAGAAATAAGAAAGTTCTGTCGTATAAGTCAGTCAAATGATACAACTGGTCTACAGCTATGAGTAATAAATAACCGAGTGATCTTCTTGTATTGGCTTGTTTGTCTCTTTCGAATCGGTCTCAACATTTCAGCTCTTGAAGAATGATATAAAATAACATATCTTTGATAACACAGATAAGAATACGAATACGACATAACTATAGGAAAACATACGCGTTGTTGTTTGATTGTTGGCGTGTTGTTGATGATTGTTGGCGCGTTGTTGGATGATTGTTGGCGTGTTGTTGGCGCGTTGTTGGCGTGTTGTTGGATGATTGTTGGCGCGTTGTTGGATGATTGTTGGGTGTTGTTGGATGATTGTTGGATGCGTTGGGAAGATTGGTTGCCAACGCGGATTGGTGGTAAGTATTGTTCCGTGTGGATGAATTGGGAAATGTTTACTAAAGTCATTCTTCACAGACTTTTTAAAAAAAAATCGCTATGGATCTCAAATTCAGGACATCCTCATTCTATTCCAAAGACTCATAAAAAATTCTTCAAAATCATCTTTATTTATATACACATACCGGTATGTATTTTTCGAGAACTTAGTTCAACGTAGCTTTTCATTTGACATGATCTGCCGATATAATACTTACAAATGCTCTTTATTAACCTATACATAGCTATCTATACTACTACAGGCCTCTTTGTCTGTATCCACGTGAGAAGAAGGCTTGAACCACCCGCGCGCTAGTGGTGTGGGATAGGGGGGACGGTCGCTCGGAACCTCCATCTCTCGTGGATAGACGAATGGTTGAAATAATAGAAGAGGTAGACCAACCCCAAACAAGGCACTCGAGGCACTCGAATTGACGTGAACCGTTGACAAGTATTTCGTACCGATATACTTGTGTTCACGGAAGAAGAAGTCGTCTACCAACTTACCAACACGAATGTCACCCTCATGTACATTACAGCTGTGTTATGACGGTGAGAGTGGAGCAAATAAGTACATTTCATAAAACTAGATCGAAAGAAATCGAGGCTCGCTTTCATGGATAGCTTTTCATTGATTCATGTTCAGCAGTTTAATGCATGGTCAGATTAGTTACACTTGGCCTAAAAATCTAGATTGCGGGCTACAACAACAACAACAACAACAACAACAACAACAACAATAATAATAATAATAATAATAATGATAATAATGATAATAATAATGATGAAATATGTTTATTTTTTTATTTTTTTTAATTCTTCAATAATGATAATAATACATATACATATATTTTTCTGAGAATAATAACGATCGATAATATTGACAACAACAAAAACAACAACAACAACAACAACAACATATGTATAGGGGATGACATATAGCGACGGTCCGTTGAATATATACATGGCAGCTCATTGTTACATGTATCCCAAAACATAAAATCAAACAATACATCATAAATTTCCCGTTTAATTACACAATTACTCCAAACTAATCTGCTTTGTTTCTACATCCAAGCTATTGTGGTTTACCCTTAAGGTGAACGCACTATACAATACTGATATGATCTATAACGCAAAGTTCATACAACCCCTCCCACCACCCATAGACGCAAGACATTAAACGGGGGTGCAATGACGTCATAAAAAGGTCATCCCTTAACGTAAAATGACGTCACACATACAATAAGTCCTTGTGAAATATTTCATATCGATTGTGTGCGAAGAATTTGCCTGGTGTTGGCTTCCATGCATACCACACGCAGTCGAGAAGGCTGATTTATCGGCTGAGCCATTCAACCGCACTTTCAACAACTTGCGGATCAATTCGCGCGAGAGCCAGTGCCTCTTGGATGTATAGGAACAAGACACATGGGCGTCGGCAGCGGGGGGCAAGGGGGTGCATCCCCCCCCTGGGACCGGGCAGAAATTTATTCGAAAAATTAAAATTCAATTCCTGGAAATTTTGATATAGGGTATCATACAGACCAATCAGATTCTAATAAGTCATTTAGGATATTTGTATGATGAAATATTTAAAAAGATGAATATAGGATCAACTACTTGCATAGAATTCAACCAATTCAACATTATCTGTCTTCTTCCTCTATAAAAATAAAAGCTAATTAAATAGTCACAGAACCTCTCAAAACACCATAAACCGATGGAATTTTAAAAAAATACCCTTGGGGAGCTCCCCCCCCCTTCCCCTCCCATTGGGACTTGTGTATTTTCAAATTTGGGATATTTTGCCCTTCTTCCTGCCGACGCCCATGACACCCATGTTGTAAATCACTTTCTTCAAGGGGGCGGTGAGGGAAGGGGGAGAACAGGGAGCGCATACCGGAATAAGGTATACTCGGTTGTGTGACATGGGCTTGCGTGTCGAGTCTCTGACCACATTTATAAGTCCATGTCACACAGCCGAGTATACTTTATTCCGGTATGCGCTCTTCAGCCTTTCCCACATTATTCATGTGTGTATTTCAGCGTCTTGACCCGCTTTATTCGGTCGGTATTTTCATGCTATGTTGTCAATTGTTTATAGGTTGGAAGGACAACTTATTGGACCTACATGGTTCGAATGAAAATGAACAGAATGTAGAGTGGTCCAGTGGCTAGCATGATGAATCGTCATTCAGGAGACACGGGTTCGAAATTCCCACCAGTGCGTTAACCACTGCGCTGCATGTGCCGGTTAGTTCACTTGAATTGACAGGAATGAAAGAGAAGAGATGTATTCGGGCTCAATTACAAGCTGATCCCATAACTGAGTTCAATGATTAAACTTGACGGATAGTTTGAAGGACTCCGATCTCCAGACACAAAGTTCAAGTTCACTCGCAAGTCTAGCCTTTGTTGGGAACTGCGACCAGAACCCGGCACCTCCACCAATAACTAAAGCGGCGTTTAGATAACCTAGAAACAATCAATTTTGATCACTTTTTAGGAGTATATTCAGATATAGTACTGAATTGAATGAAAACAAGTGAAATATAACGGATTATTTGCCTGTCTTTTACAATTGAAATCTTATCACAATGTTCCATGCTCTTCAAAATTTCGAAAGAAACGGATGATATTTATATTTTACATTTTTTCATACAAGCATAGATATTTCATTCATCACATTTCTTTAGTTCCAGAAAAGCACACCAGAGTTCATTTTCTAAATCTCAAGTTGATGAAGAATTGTTCGATTTTTTTGCACGTCTACTTCTAGACGTCATTTAGCGCCGATTCAGTTGTCTTGACCTTTATAATGAGACGTGGCAGCCGCTGTTCATCAAACCACATTATCTATGTCACCACGGACGGACATTGTTGTTTTATATCGATCGATATAAAAGCGATAGATGCACTACAGGCAAATTCTGACGCGGAAATATTTCACTTCTTAGACGCTACTGGGTACACAGCTTCCTCAAGTATGTCGGTATCACTATCGTGGTCAAACTGTGCTTCCTTCCACAATATCCTTCTGAATGTCAAAATGAAGCTACATTAAAACACCGCCATCTATATACCCATAAGTTAAACCACGATGTAGTGATACCAACAGACTCAATATTGATATAAACGAGTTGTACCGACTCGCATACTGATAACATGGCAGACATTTGTATTTTCGTGCGGTCAAATCGGAGCCAACGGTCCCACTTGCCTGCTGTAACAAATTCCCTCGTGACCTAGATGTATAGATAAGAGTGGCTATAGTTCCGGCGACATTGTTGAGCTTACAAAATCTATAATTTTCGTTCAAAACAAAAGCCACATCTAACATAATAATTCTACTAAGCCGTGTATAGCATTGTTGTTTAATATAGATAAATGTAAAAGCGATAGTTGCGCTACAGGCAAATGGGATGGACTCAGATTCTGACGCGGAAATATTTCACTTCTTAGACGCTACTGGGTACACAGCTTCCTCAAGTATGTCGGTATCACTATCGTGGTCAAACTGTGCTTCCTTCCACAATAGTTGGCGGTCCCAATCGACTACCTCAGCATACAGTTATTCGCGTCTAGCCGCCAACACTCGTGGCGCGAAGTATACACGACATTGTGTGAAGTTTAGTATCGGTCAGGCAGAGTTTCTAGTAGGATCCATGATTTAGCAGGCGGTGGCCAGATCCATGATTTAGCAGGCGGTGGCCAGAAGCACCGCTTAAGACCAGGGATCGACTGGAAGACGTGACGCGATTTATTATTGATAATCTCTGAACATTACTTAGACGTACAGTCCGTTGCCAAGATACTTGATCAAGACGCTGCCTGAACAATAGAATTGGAAAGGGATTACAAAGAAGAACAAGAGGAGGGGTGAGAATAGAAGTGGACAAAGTGGATAGAGAAGTAGGTAAATATGGATTCATACAAAGAACGACGCGGGAATGGAATGAATTGGAAGAAGATATCAAGAATATAACGAAGATTGGTGATTTAAGAAGAGAGCTAAGAAAAAATAACAAAGTATAATTATATCGAGTATGTTTGATTGTAATGTCATCCGGTATAGTAACCATTACCACCTGTTTTATGAACAATCTGTGATGAATAAATAAAATATGTAAATAAACAATAGCCGTATTTAGTATACCCCCAATCAGGGGTATCAGTATACCCCGCAGAGAAATGTCGACTATACGATCTATCGGCTCTTTTCCCCTAATTTACACTCTTCTCACAATCATCGATTTTCTAAAAGAGAATATCAACATTGACTCGCGTCTTGTCAGGACATAATACAATAAACAGAAGTTTTTCGAAGAAGTTTAGTTTGAAGTGAGCAAGTATTTAGTTCTTGTCTCTGTTCAAACTCTCATGGCAAATGCTGTACAAGATACTTGACTGCAATCCCTGTACAAATCATCTGAAGGCAAGCAAACGACGCCGAGCGAATCCAAGAATCCCGTTTCGACAAAAAGGAGAGTTGATTTCACTGAGAAAGAACTCGAGAGGAAGGAAGATAGAGAGATAGATAAAATAGGGTAATGAAAAGAGAGGAAGAGAAGAAGGTTGAGAAGTTTGATAATAAAGCAGATATTATATATAATTAGAGAAGATGTTGGGGGAGATCGAGTGATGTGTATATATATATACAGAGTGAGAGAGAGAAGAGAGAGAGAGAGAGAGAGAGAGAGAGAGAGAGAGAGGAGAAAAAGTGAACGTATACTCTCACAGTATAACTTCTCATTTTGACTTAAAAAACGAATGCACTTTCTCACTCTCGCCGGGGGCCTGTGTCGCTCTCTGACAGATTGCCCTGCGATCTGTTTCCCACCCCCACCCCACCGCCCCCGCTTCATTCATTGCCGCCACTTTGTATACGCGACAACGCACTCAGGACCGTAGAGCGAGGACTAGACTACACGGTAGTCACTTGTAGTCAGAAACTTGGACCGGAGGCTAAGAATACCGCTTTGTGGAAGAGGTGAAAAATCAATTAGATAATATATGACAACTTCTAGGCAGCCTCTAGTAGTAGTAGTAGTAGTAGTGTTCATTCCTCTAACCCTCTTTCGAGGAAATCGGTACACAAATGACATATTTTACAATATAACTTATAGGTAATATTAAAAACTTGAGTGTGACAGTACCACCATTTAAAAATTAGTAGTAGATTAGTGATTACAGTATTCACTGAACCAACGGTGTACGTCACAACATGATAACGTTGTTGTTGTTGTTGTTGTTGTTTTTGTCGTTGCTGTTGTTGTTGTTGTTGTTGTTGCTGTGTATCAATTTGGTTTCATTGACTGAAAAGGGATGGGATTTCAGTCAGCAAAGTTGGATTGATTATTTTATAAATCATAATTATGTCCATATATTTCGGTCTTGATGCATCATGATTGATATCAAACATATTCATAATAGTCTATTACTATACAGTTATTCATATTTGGTGACATGACAACATTTGATTGTCAAAACAACCATCGGGGCAACATTTGAACGAATTTACCACTTCATCGATTACCTGAATAGAGACACAATAATGATAATAGCCGCCCCGGTAGCCAAGTCAATTATCGCTAGCGATAGTAATTGAAGTCCCCGTTGGGCGTGGGTTCGAGTCCCGCATAAGGCATGGGTTTTTGTGAACGTCCTTTCACCTATCATCACTTCATCATTTTCATTATCACCCGCTCATTCGTACCCCCGTATAACCTAGCTGTTGGTGGGGTCGTGAAGCAGCGTTACAAAAAAAAAATAGAGACACAAAAGTCTACTATGATGAGAAAAATGTTTATCATGATTATACCTTCACGACTCACTAATCAAATCTGACATTCCATTGTCAACTTACCAACACTCTAAATACATTCTACAAACTATGTAATGTTCACCTTTAATGCAGTTGTAATGTTTCGTTCAGAATTAATACAATTCCCTTGTTACGTGTTACCATTCATTAGTTACTGCCATTGTTTCGCGAATACTATTTGTTTTATTCACACTAGTAGTCTTGAAAACAAGTTATTTTTCCACTTTAAAAGCCATTGCGATAAAAAGCAGGTCGCAGCTTTTGGCCAGAGTCCAAAACGAGGTCATCTACAGGGTTACCATGGTTACGAGTATATCACTATATTTTATTGTGTGATTTTCCATTCTATTCATCTCTTGGCGTTTAGCCTTATTTACGAGTAAGTGGGCGTGGACAGATTACATTCACTGAATCATGGAAATACATGATTATTAATTTATCGGGTTTAGCTACCCACTGTAGAAGACTTCCATCAGATTCCTATGAAAGTTTGTCTGCGTGTGATTTTTTTTTTCGAAGCAAAAAATTCAAAATTTTCCTAGTTCAATTTTTTTTTCAAATGAGGTCCACGATGAGCAACTCTACTACATCTTTCAAAATCGTCAATAAAACCTTGAATTTCGAGTCACAGCATTTGAATTTTTTCAACTGTAATTCAACTTCACGCAAAATTTCATTTTTTGAAAAAATATTTTTTTTCTGCCGTGTTATTCTAATGGGTATTTTGAAATTTCTGAAATTCATAAAAAAAAAGCTACTACCCGATAATGCCACAAAAGTATACAGTTCTAAGTTAGATGAGGAACCATATTAGAAAAAAGTTTGAAGTTGATAGCTGTAGCCATTCTGTGGAGAACAAAAAAAAAACATAGAAAAAAAAACGAACACCAATTTTTTTCAGTATGTCAAATTGAATCCTCGCTAAAGCTCGTCTGATAAACAGTTTTCGTGATATATCCGGGCTTTACCAGCATTGATAACAAGAGTAAACAATTTGAATGTTGATCTTTTCCATTTCCAACCGTCTCTTGGCAGTGTTGACTTCTTGCCCTTAAGGCGGTGCATACACGGGGCAAATAAAAATGGAGATACTATTTTTTTTCTTCATCACGAACAAGTGTATTTGAATAAAAAGTATATCAAACCCAAGATAATTGTATGCTCTTCGATTAGTATGACGTTCTATTTCTGTGAATTCAATCACTTTCAAGATAATACGTCAATACATTTTATCACGTTCTTGATATTTATTGACGTATTATCCTAAAACTGGTTGAATTAACAAAAATAGAATGTCATAATAATCGAAGAGCATAAAATTATCTTAGGTTTGATATACTTTTTATTCAAATACACTTGTTCGTGATGAAGAAAAAAAAACAGTAAAGATGAATTTCTCTATTTTTTTTAGAGAACCGTGGAACACCATATGTAATATTTCACGTGTAAAACAAACATTTCACCTCAAGCTGAATGATTCGCCACTGTATGTACACTACAAGAGAATTCCCTCGCTGCACTTTAAGTTGTGGACTTGTCGTGGAAGTCACGTCGCGGTGCTTCCCTGCCCCTTGGGAGGCGGCGTCACTCAGCCGTTTAACCGCCCCCGCCCCTCTAACAACTACCCTTTCAAGTCGGCGCTGTCCGGCGGCTCGCTTGGGTAGGTCGCATACGTGAGATGTAGGCTTGTATCCACGAGAGGAGAGAGGAGATACGGAGATCAGTGGACATCATGCTTGCTTCGTGAGAGCCGGGAGGAGAGGCGAGAAGTTTTCTGCGAGTCAGTTCTTAAATGGGACTGAAAACAATAGTTGAAAAATACATCATTTATGTAGTTGTTTTCGTTTTTGTGGTCAAGTCTAGAAAAACGACAATTTTCGGAATTTTTCGGACAATTTTCGGGGCGGGAATTTTTCTGCGAGTCAGTTTTTAAATGGGACTAGAAACAATAGTTGGAAAATACATCATTTATGTAGTTGTTTTCGTTTTTGTGGTCAAATCTAGAAAAACGTGCCACAATAATTACCACTAATATGTTTCTTGATTGTCAAACAAATGCTATTATTTTCTGTGAGCACTAATATATTATTATTATCACTTTGTACATTATTATAATAGTATTGCTTGTATTCATCAAAATTGATTTATTACTAGTTCTCCTTCAACCCACACAAATCATTTCTAACGGTTCATCAAGAAGGAAGTGTTTCTACAGCAGTCGTTTTGAGCGTCGACTGGAACCCGGCACTTCCACTCATGCACTCAGAGCGGCTCTTAGATAACCTCTAAGCAATGCACTTAGTCATGGAATAACCCAAGTTTCTCCAATAATTCATTTGGGAGACGATCTACTTATTTCGTAATTACAATTTATAACTTGAAATTTTGAATTTTCTGCCTTTTATATCTTATTTAAACTTTCGTGTTTTATACTTTTATAACACAAGAATTGGCAAATTTTTGACTCTATTTGAGTTAAGTCGAGTATGTTTATACTTATTTTTCTAGTTGCCATATTTGTACAACTCAACTTCATTTAGAAGCCAACTTATTTATATCTAACAAAATCATGATAATTAAAAGACTGAAAAAATAAAATCCCATATTATTACGAAATCGAACGCTAGATTCACTTCAAAGATCGTAGAATCATCACGGAAGAAAGAACAAGTGAACCACGATTATTGTGAGTGTTTTTGAAATTAGCACGCTGTGGCATGTCTTGGAATGCTGACTTCTTTGCTTTCAATGTTCTTGTTTTCTACTTGTCCAATGCTTTGTATTCTCGACGCATCTCAAATCGCCGCGTGGTCACTGCGCATGACTGCACTTAGCAGTACGAGCTTGCAAAGACCTCCGCTAGGATGCGCTCCGGTAATAATTGTCTTCGGAATTATACAGCTTGAACGTTTCTCTTTCTCGGAGGACAAAAGTTCCCGCCAGAGCGATTTTAAGCAAATGAGTGATCATTGCGCAGGCGTGGAATTCTTCCGAAGATTCAATATTAAACCAATTTTTTTTTCAACTTTCTCAGGAGGAGAGGGGGAAGGGGTAAATGTCTCCCCCTCTGATATTCCTGACCCCCCCCCCCCCCAATCTGAATGCCTTGATGCCGTACTAATGTCGCTTATTGTCGTCAGAATACACGCTAACTTATAGGGTACATATGATTCTAAAGTGTTCAAAAAACGTTAAAGAGGGCCTGCAATTTTTCAATACCGGTTGCTGGGGTTACCACAGATCCTTCATGTACGTGCGTCCCTAAATATATTTCATATCTGATTTGAAAATTTACTACCCCTCCCCTCCCCCCTCCCCACCCATTTGAATAAAAGTCCTTAAACACCCCTGTCAGTGCAATATACGAAACTGACACATCAAAATATGCAGATTATAATTGTTGAAAATACCAAGAAATCTATTTCCGAAAAACAAATGAAAATTTCTTATTGTGGTTTGACGACCCACTCAACTGTTGACTACGAGCTATTTGCGTCGGTAAATGAAGATGGTGGGATGATGAGATTCAAGATTATTACATCATGTGTTTTTGAATAGCGGGAAGGAGTCGGTCGTGGCCCGTTGTTGAGAAACCATCCCAGCATCTACCTGAACCACATAGGAAAACCACGAAAAGGTTTGGATTGTTGACTACGACAGGAATCGAACCCCAGTCTCCTGAATGACTATTCAGTGTGCTAGCCACTCAACCACCCTATAACAATAATCAACTATACATCAATAAAAGCTATTGATACAAAGTTCACCTAATCTCTGTTTCCCTATTGGTGGAAACACCTCAACTCAGTTCTAGCATTCGCTTCTCTTCTGTTTACTCGGATTAAAGCAAAGTCACGTGATTCCATCATTCACTCGTCTTCTTGTTTTTGCAATCTACTATAGATGCTAATCGCGTATCGACTAAGCACCACTACCAACTTGACTTTAAACACACTAGATTCTACACTTTGCTAGGTAAATAGCCGGTCCCGCTTTAGGGTTTCATATTTGTTTGTCTAATGTTGGTAATAACTAAACAGTGAGGAATACTAACCCATCCTTCAGAAGCGTCGACTAACTCATGTGAAATGGTGGGATTCAATGAGGCAAACAGTCACGTGATGGGAAAACGGAATAGTATTGTAGCGTTGATGTATGAGCAAACGAGATGGATAATACGTGGCATTTCAATATAACTAGGAAAACGCCATATATGTGTTGTTAGACGAGCGGATAGTAATAGTATGGGTGAAAATGGGTGAAAACTGCTTTGAGTGGTATCAATTTAGCATATTTTATGTTTTTTCTTCAAAATGGCTGACCCGATCAAGCTGAAAATTTCTAGAAATGTGTATCAAAATGTAATTTAACTTCACGCCAAATTTCATTTTTTTGGAAAATAAAAAAAATTCTGTCTCTAACTCACTCCATCTTCCTCCTTGATCAGTCCAACCCACCTCTCTCTCGGTCGCTCCACTCCATTATCTTAAAAGTCATTATCAGCGATAAACGAACTTCAATGTCAATAGTGAAATCTAATCACCTGCATTCTTCGCACACATTTTAATATTAAAATAGAAACCTTGCTCAACATTGAACGTTGACCAGATCGACCTACATTACTTTTGCTCACATTTATTTGTAAATGTTGATAATGCAATTATTTGAAGAGATAATTTTCGTTTTTATCATGAAAATGCATCTATTATTTCTGTCAGTTCTATCTTCAAAGCTCCTGCACTGCATTGTACATTTTCTTCTTCAATTCTATCAAATTTCCCCAAGAATATAGATAGCCCAAGTTATCAGTATTAGTCTTCGGTAGAGACCTTAAAGCATACTGACCCATGGAGGGCAGTTATTTCCCCATATAACCTAGCTGTTTATGGTGACGTTATTCACTCAACAGATTTTGATTGAATTCAATCAATTATTTATTTACTGGAATACCCCTGAATAACCTCGTCGTTGAAACGCCGTTAAACAACACAATTCATTCATTCCGAATACTCATCGATTATGTATTCGCAATTCGTATACTCTCCTCCTCTCTCTCCCTCTCGTAACACCTCAACTATACAGTACACACTTCTCTCTCTCTCTCTCACTCTCTCTCTCTCTCTCTCTCTCTCCCTCTCTCTCTCTCTCTCTCTCTCCCTCTCTCTCCCTCTCTTTCTCCCTCCCTCCCTCTCCTAATACCTCCTCTATACAGTACACACTCCTCTCTCTCTCACTTTCTCTGCTCGCAGCTAATATCAGCAACTCTAGGTACCGGTACTTGTAATCGCGATTGTTCGCAATCATTATCAGGCTCAATGGTCTAGGGGTATGATTCCTGCTTTGGGTGCAGGAGGTCCCGGGTTCAAATCCCGGTTGAGCCCGTTTTTTTTATTTGAAACTATCAGTTCTAATAACCATGACAACTTTTCTTCACACATCTACCATTTTTTCCAGTTTTCTTCATTTGGAATCTCACTCATCTTTCACAGCGCATATGCTGCGCGTTATCTTGGTCCATAGTTTCATCGTCATCTTCTCATTCGTACCCTCAAATAACCCAGCTGTTGGTGGGGTCGTTAAGTAAACAATAATCATCATCAGCAACGGTTAAAAAAAAAATTCGAAACAAAAAATTGAATAATGTATAAAAGAAATAGCCCAAATAACCTAGCTGTTAGTGGGGTCCACAACCACGACAGAGATAATTGTTCACCATGAATGGGTCAATACTCTCTCATTCTATCTATCGTTCATCAAATCCTCAATTTGGGCTTTTAAATAATAAACTTCCTCTAAATATTTCCTAAACAAGAGAAATGTTGACACCTTGATGGCCTACTGAATCTCTAATCAACCAAACACTTTTATTATCAACAAACAATTCATACAATAGATATCATCAAAAGCCTTGTTCACATACTGATAACAGCGGGTTAATTTCTACCGACTGGTTAGTATAGTCCCTATGTTATTATGGTTATCTCGAAGTTCCATATAGCACGCCTACAGAGCATGACGGAGATTTCTGCTTAGTTTGCGTCTGTGCCTTTTGTCGCGCAAAACAATCACGTGACTGTATTAGTGTGCGTGTGCGTGTGTGTGAGGAAAGGCGGATTCTCAAATTATAATTTAAGTGTAAAAAATTGTGCTTTTTTTATTAGTAAAGTTTGGTAGGAAATTAACAATAAATCAGCGGAAAGGAAGTTCGGTTTTGCGTGTGTTTTTTTTTCAAGCAATAAAGTGAAGTTATGATTTTATGAACGAGTTTTTTTTATTATGAAATATTCGACGTCGTTAATGGAATAATGGAAGGATGAATATAGCTATGAGTTAAATATAGATAGACTATATATAACTAGCAATTATTTTAACAAGTTGTCTGTGTTGTAGACTGTATCGCCATTAGTCATAAAAAAAACGAATACGTTTTATAATAAACTTTTTATACTTTTTTCATTCAACTTTATTATGATTCATTGTTTGAAAGACATTTCTAATTCATTTCTAGTAAGGGAGTGATAGCTTGTTAAGAGTGAAATAAGCATTTCAAATTGGCTGAGAAAATCAGTATTTTTTGATGACCAAATATTCAGTTCGTTCATTTTATAGAAGAGATAAGATTAAAAATGTGACATAATAAGAAGGGATAAGTTTAATAAAGATAAGAGTTATTTGTCATTTCTACGACGCCATTCTATATCTACTCTGTGATTCATCCCGATTGAAAAAATTATGACATTATAAATTATTGAAAATGTATAGTTTCAAAAGATTATCCAGAACAATAGATTGCACATATGCTGTGATGAAGTACATGGATGACTTGCGAATTATTGTGCTATGTTCTTCCGCGTGACGACATATCTATACGCAAACACGGAAAAAATGCCCAAATCAAAGAAAAAACAATCCAAAAAACAAAACAACGGCACAGAAAACGAAATCAAAACACCGAAAGAATCAAAAAGTCCATTGCGTAGTTTCTCATTCAGAAAGAAAAAATCAAAGAAAAATGAAAATGATGAAGTAGATTCATATCAAACAAATCAAAATACAAATCTAAGTAAAATAACTGAAGATGATGTGAAAAGTGCTTTAGAAGTTGATGAAAACCTCTCAATAGCAGTTGAAAATTCATCAACGGAAGTAGAAAACTCATCACAAATCATAGAAGATAATAAAAACGTAATCTCCATAAAGAAAACATCAACAGATGTCGACTCCAATTCCGATATTTCACATTCTTCGGAATCAGTTTCCGAGGATCATTCACCAAAACATGATCCAAACATTTCGAAACCCGACGTTTCGACTCCAAACGTCTTCCAACGTAAACCTTCGTTCATCCAACGCAAGATCACCGAACTGGTAACGGGAACTTTACGTCGTAGCTTCAGTTTCGGCAAAGGTTTGAATACCAATTCCGTGAAAGTCTCGAAACCAAATCGCAGCTCTTGGTACAACTCTCTGACCTCTTTGGTCGAGAATGACAAGCCGAAGAGTGAGTGTGGTGGCACGAGTGAGGTGGAGAGAGGGTGGTACGAAGAAGTGAGTGGCGCGAGCGGAAAGTCATCTGTTGCCCGGTCTCAGAGCATGTTGACGAAAACTGGTGGGAATAAAGGATCGTTTGAGGACATTATAGAGGTTTGTTTTTATGATTTTTGTGATTTGTTTTCCTTTTTGTCTCATTTATATGAGTTAGGATTACATAGGGTCGATTTATAGCGAAATATCATTTTTCTGGTGACAACTTTTGAACTTTCGCACTGTGATATGAAATAATTCTAATACTGCGGAAAAATGAATAATTTAATACCTTTCCTACAGTTACGGCTCATCTCCTTTCAGTTGTATAGCGAGGCAAGTTATTTCAAAGAAATCAAAGGATCAGTATGAATATGTATTCTAATATAATCACATGAATAAATGTTAGGGTTTGGAGGCTCAGAAATGCGAGGGAAAAATTGAAAATGGTTCTAAGCTGTATTTTCCTGTATAAAAATGAGAAAGAACGGATATCTCTCAAAGTAACGACGAGTAAAAAGTAGAAAAGTGAAAGAGGCAGTGGCCCACTTCGCCTAGTCCATGATATCGCCACTGCTTTTCTGCATTTTCAAGAGTTTTCCATTTTTCGATGTTGATTCATGAATGAATGTTGAGAATTTTAAATTCTTTGATGTTAAATCATGAACAATTTCTCTCATTTCATCCAATTAGGTATTAATAACTTGAGACTTTCATTTATTACATCATTATTTGTTCCTCAAAACAATACTGTACACCGAGTATAATAGGAAAAAACTCAAGAAAATTCATTATTCAGTTGATGAAGAGCCTGTTTTCCGCTTGAGAAGGTCATTAAGGAGTGAATCAAGTCCTCTGCCCGTGATATGTCAATAGAATGCGCCACGGTGTAGCGATTATGATTGATCGAGTGTTCGCGTTTTGTGCTCTGATGAACCCTGTGACGTCATAATTACATAATCACCCAACAGTTTCATCAGAATCGCTTAAACCCACTCCATTTCATCTTTATTACGCGCTGGGTAATTCTGCATGCTCGATGTTTTTCAATGTTGTTTGACTGCTTTGGAGATACTTTCGAAGGGCGAGGGGTTAACAACTCCTGAAATCCGGTGTACACTTGCCATGAAATCCCATTGAAATCCCCTTGAAATCCCTGAAATCACTTGAAATTCCCTTGAAATCCGTATGAAATCTTTTGAAATCCCATTGAAATCCCTGAAATCACTTGAAATTCCCTTGAAATCCGTATGAAATCACTTGAAATCCCTTGAAATCTCTGAAATCACCTGAAATCAGGTGTACACCAAATTTGCGAGTTGTAAACCCCTCGTCCAAGGGCTTACAAGTACTTTGCTTATACAATGTAGATAAATTCATTTCAACTATTGTTTTCCAATCTCATGAACCACTGTAATTGAATGAAATAATATACCAACTCCACTCTTTGATTAATAAAAAAAAAAAAATCTGGTAATTCTATCAGTTTGAGATAATACTTGAATGAATTTCATCATATGGTCAGTATTCATTCGGAAACCACGAAAAACCCCTGTAAATATGCGAACCAGGTCCGATAAGTTCCTCATCTCCCGGATCGCATGAAGCAAGCGCGTTATTCACTGAGCTGCATATTTCGGTTTCTGTCTTCTTTCTTTCTTCAATGCTGCTTAACGAACCCACCAACAGCTAGGTTATACGGGGATACGAATGAGCGGGTGATAAATGATAATGCAACGATGAAGTGATGATAAGTGAAAGAACGTTAACAATGCGAGACTCGAACCCACGCCCAACGGTGAATTCAGTTAATTCAGCTAGCGATAATTAACTTAGCCAATCTTCCTATATTGTATCTGCTTCTCTCTTCATCTTCCGACCTTGGCTTGTTAGTTGACCACACATCTCACCTATAAACACCGCCTGTGCAATCACCATGGAAACAGCTGAGTCCACATGACATTGTTTGCTACATGTGCTGTTTCAATTACCTTTCTACGCAATTACTGTCACTTGGCTTGCATAATACACGCCAATAGAAAACAAGGCTGGCTCTGCATTATAGTAGAGAATTGGTAAAATTCTGAATATGAAGGTACATGGTGATGAATAAACTTTGATTGAATCGACAGGGTAGTTTTTTGGGATGAGTACAAATTTGTATTTATCTCTCGAGACGGATTTCAGGATTCAATGTCTTTTCAAAATTAGTTTGTGTTATGGGTAAATTATGAATCTTTGTCAGTTAATTTGTTCTGATGTGCTGGATAGTATATCACAACAAATAACAACAATTGATAAACATTATTTCCTGAAAGCTAGCGATCGCCTGAGCATTTTGATGCTACTCACGGCTTCGAAATAAATTTTCCAAAGAAAATCATAAATTTTCCGAGGGGGTTTTCAAGATTTTTTTTACGGAGAACCAGACATTGAATCGGGACGAAATCAAGATTTTATGCAATCAAATGAACGTACCTTCATTTCGATACCACACACGACTCTGTGAAACATTTTCCAAAGAAAATCGTAAATTTTCCGACACCCCTCTGCGCGAGGGGGTGTTCAAGAATTTTTTTCCGGAGAACCACACATTGGATCGAGACGAAATAAAAATTTTCCGCAATCAATTGAATGTACCTTCATTTTGATACCACACACGGCTTCGACAAAACTTTTCCAGTGAAAATCATAAATTTTCCGACACCTGATCTGCAGGGGGTTGTTCAAAACATGTTTGCCGGAGAACCATACATTGGATTGGGCCAAAGTTGAAATTTTTCACAATCGATTGAATGTACCTTCATTTTGATATCACACATGGCTTCGACAAAAATTTTCCGGAGAAAATCGTAAATTTTCCTATACCCCTCTGCGCGAGGGGGTGTTCAAGATTTTTTTTACGGAGAACCAGACATTGGATCGGGACAAAATAATAATTTTCCGCAATCAATTGAATGTACCTTCATTTTGATATCACACACGGCTCTGTCAAAACGTTTCCAGGGAAAATCATAAATTTTCCGACACCCTCTGCGGGAGGGTGTGTTCAAGATTTGTTTTTCGGAGAACCAGACATTGGATCGGGCTAAAATTGAAATTTTATGCAATCAATCGAACGTACCTTCATTTTGATACCACACACGGCTGTGTAAATAATTTTCCAAAGAAAATCGAAAATTTTCCTATATTTTCAAGATTTTTTTTCCGCAGAACCAGACATTGGATCGAGCTAAAATCAACATTTTTTGCAATCGATTGATTGTACCTTCATTTTGATACCGCACACGGCTTCGGCAAAAAAGTTTGACTTTTTTTGTTTTTTTGGTTTTTTTACACGTACTAGTACCCGTATGTCAAAAAAAAAAACGAGAATCTTCGATCGGCGATTGCTGGAGAACCCACGATGCGATCGAGCTGATTGTTCGATTTTCCGAAAGCTAGCGATCACCTGAGCATTTTGATGCTACTCACGTTTTCGAAAAAAAAATCCAAATTAATCATACATTTTCCGAGGGGGTTTTCAAGATTGTTTTTCAGAGAACCAGACATTGGATTGGGACGAAATAAGAATTTTCCGCAATCAATTGAATGTTTCTTCATTTTGATACCACACACGGCTCTGTCAAAAATTTTCCAGGGAAAATCATAAATTTTCCGACACCCATCTGCGCGAGAGGGTGTTCAAGAATTTTTTGCCGGAGAACCAGACATTGGATTGGGACGAAATAAGAATTTTCCGCAATCAATTGAATGAACCTTTATGTCGATACCTTACACGGCTCTGTGAAAAAAAATTTCAAAGAAAATCGTAAATTTTCCGACCCCCCTCTGCGCGAGGGGGTGTTCAAGAATTTTTTTTCGGAGAACCAGACATTGAATTGGGACGAAATATAAATTTTCCGCAATCAATTGAATGGACCTTCATGTCGATACCTTACACGGCTCTGTAAAAAAATTTCCAAAGAAAATCGTAAATTTTTGCGACATCCGATCTGCAGGGGGTTGTTCAAAACATGTTTTGCCGGAGAACTGAACATTGGATCGGGCTGAAATTAGAATTTCATGCAATCAATTGAATGTATCTCCATTTTAATACCACACACGGCTGTGTAAACAAAATTTCCAAAGAAAATCGCAAATTTTCCGACACCCCTCTGCGCGAGGGGGTGTTAAAGAATCAAATTACTAAACTTATTAACCACTGCGCTGCATGTGCCGGTTGTGATATATTATTTGTAACTTATGTTAATTTACATTTTGACCACACAGTTTGATTCTGTGTTGATCTAAAAGTTGCAAACTCTAATTGTATTCGTCTGACATGTAGAGAGAGTACCAACAAACAAACATACAAACACACTAATTCTGTCCAAATCTTCTTGTAGCTGATTTTCCTCCCTCTCACTGTTAATGGTGCTATATACCACACAGTCATCAGCAAATAGACGAATACTTGATTGAATTCCGATTCGAAGATTGTTTATAAATATATTGAATAGAAGGGGTCCAATGACACTCTCTTGTGGTACCCCAGAAGTAACTTTCACTATATTCGGAATTTCATCACCTACATTTACTTTTTGTGATCTACCTTTCAAGAAGGACTCCACCCATTTTGTTATCCTCTCATGTTTTGTTATTTGCTTCACCTTTGAAATCAGAAGTTTATGAGGTACTTCATCGAAAGCTTTTTCAAAATCCAAAAGAGACGGCATATATTTTACCCCCCTTGTCTAAAGTATCAGACAGCTCCTGCGTGAATCCTTGCAGTTGGGTTACACATCCCAACATGATTGAGTGAATTCCGTAAGAAGCGAAATGAACATCAAATTTTGGTTTGAAACAAATCTGAATTAGTGGAAAGCGGAGACTAAATTTTATCGTAGGCCAACTCGAATGAAGAGAATCTTTTTTTTCCATTTTTTTTCGTTATTCCAGGTCAAATGGAAATACAAATTATGTTGAACTTTTTGAACACATGTCACCATCTGACTCGATACTGTATTCCGAGAGAAACCCTCGAGAAATATTTAAAAAAACATGAGAATAACGCAGAGGAGAGAATTGGAAATGAATATTTCTTCAAATCAATTCAAATTTGCACGGAATTCAAACATGGACAATCATAAACATTATTTCAAAATTTCATGTAAATTGGATCAGCCGTTTACTAGAAAATGATAACAATGAAGTTTTCACAGATCAATTGAGAGGATATTAAAAAGATCAAAAGACCAAACCTATCAGATTAAAAATCCATTGAAAATATAAGCAACAAGTAGAACAGGAAGGCATTGTATCAATTGTTCCGAAATCGAGCTGTGTCTATTGCTCTCCATAACATTTCATATAAATGTGCTTCTATCACTCATCCTACAACGCATATGCTGCGTTTTCCTAATCGAGATAATTAAATTGCTGATGATTAATTGATTTGCTGATAACAATCTTCTCAATCAATTAACTTTAATCCGTGCCTCTTTTAGCGGTGTTGCCGATACTCTTGAAATATCCAGCTGGCAGTCACTGATAGCGATGATGGACGAGTTGATAAAGAAGATTCCTGCTTTTATTCGAATTATATTGAGTATAATTAAAAGCTATATGATGATTTAATATGTAGAGTTAAAAGATGTAGATACATAATTAATCTCAAGGTATCAAGAGAGGTGTAAATAACATTCTAAGACTTTTCTGATGAGATCATCGACCAATCAATACTTTCTCCACATGCATTCATTGCGTGCTACTAGGAAAACGCAGCACATGCGTTGTCAGATGAGCGAGATAAGCGTATTTATATAAAAGGTATGCACACATTTATGAAGACATTTTGATCAACTATTAATCTCCACCATCAATGTATAAACATTTTTTTTTCTGCTTATTGATTTTTCAAAGCGTTCAACCATTCAATTGGTTGCAACGTTTGATCTACTTAGGTCCAGTTTCACGAATCGATAGTTAGAGCCGGTATTACGAATCGATAGTTAGTGGATTAAGCAATAGTTAGCGGATTAAGTTGTTATCACCGTTGGTTACATATGATATTTTCGTACCTTTAACAAATAGTTAGTGGATTAGCACTTAACTAAGATTCGTAAAACCGGGCCTTAGTGGATTAAAGTAATAGTTAGCGGATTAACTTGTTATCACCATTGGTTACATGTGATATTTTCGTACCTTCAACAAATAGTTAGTGGATTAGTACTTAACTAAGATTCGTAAAACCGGGCCTTGGGCCTAATTACTTTCTAAAAAAAACTATAATTATTATAATATTATTTTCTACGAAACAGCTGATCCAGTTGAATGGACTGCTCACAAGATGGACTACAAAATATGTCAAGTTTCACATTTAGGACGTCAAGTAAACATTCATCAATCAACTCTTGGAGTTAGCTAGGCCTAGAACATTACTCTATGTGGTCCCGACCCAGTTCATACAATAAGAGCCGGTTTTTCAATAGTCCTCCTTAGGTCTGCGTTAGCTGACCGACGGTTATGTCTAACCACGACCTGTAACGACAGGATCGTTTTCCAACCCCCGGTTATCTGTTCGTTCTAACGAGAACCTGACCAGAACAACGACGATTCTGATCGGTTGTGCTTAAATGCGTATGCAAAATTGTATGCTAGAAGGCAGTGCATTAACGGGCACTTGAACGAAGACCCAATCCAGGGTTTATCTTTGTGAGTAGATAACCGTCGGTCAGGTGCGCGTTATCGCTGACGGCAGGTCGAAAAACGAAAAAATCGCGCAACCGGAGGTTAACTTCTGACGACCACTCTATCGGGACTTTGAAAAACTGGCTCTAATTATCATCCTCAAACAAAATGTGAATGAATAGAAATATAAATACGAGATATGGGTCTATAGGTTATTGAAACATCGCTTCAAAGTGTTTGAACTCTTTATTAGAATTCAACAATCGTCTTTAATCTCGTGATGTTATCGGCAAGTTGTCATGTACGGTAATATACGGCATCAATATCCGTGCTTTACTCTGCCGCTCTGGAAGTGTTGTGAAAACAGTGGGGTCAGTTACCTTTACGATGACTTTCAGTGCACCTGCACTTGTGATTCATCTGATTCATTATGCCGAGTGCATAATGACCGCTTGGTCCCCGTCGGAGAATCCAGACACCTTGACGTGGTGTGGGGACTTGAGTGGACCCGTGCTCTCTAGAGCTGTCGTTGGGGGCAATTGAATTTGCTCCCATAGCGGGTCGCGAGAATTTTTTGGAAAGTCGATTTTTAAATGAGATTAAGTAGGAAAATGCCATATATGCGTTGTTAGACGAGCGGATATTGATAGTATGGGTAAAAATAGGTGCGTGACACCAGCACCCCCTTTTTGAAAATTGGGACAATTTTTGAAGTCAGTCGTTTGTGCTTCGTTTGTGCTTGATTGTGCAGTTGAAATTTTCGTTTGTGCTTGATTCCTTCTGCCTTTGAATTTAATTTTAAAATAGGGGGGTGCTGGGGTCACGCTAGCACCCCCTTTTGTGAAAATTCAACATTTTAATAGTGGAATCGTTTGTGCTTCGTTTGTGCTTAATTGTGCCGTTGCAATTTTCGTTTGTGCTCGATTCCATCTGCCCTAAAATTTTCCAAAGAAAATCCTAAATTTTCCGAGGGGGTTTTCAAGATTTTTTTTTCGGAGAACCAAACATTGGATCGAGCCGAAATTAAAATTTTCCGCAATCATTTGAATGGACCTTCATTTTGATACCACACACGACTCTGACAAAAAATTTCCAGAGGACATTGGATCGAGACGACATATAAATTTTCCGCAATAAATTGGATGTACCTTATTTGATACCAAACATGGACTTCGACAAAAATTTTCCGAAGAAAATCGTAAATTTTCCTATACCCCTCTGCGCGAGGGGGTGTTCAATAATTTTTTTCCCGGAGAACCAGACATTGGGATAGAGCTGAAATAGAGTTTTTTCGCAATCAATGAAT
>OU015466.1:31004505-31020671 GCA_907164805.1 Brachyptera putata | reverse complement strand
GGGTTTTTAAAAAAAAAAACACCTTTTTTTTCAACCCAAAATTCGGGGGGGGAAAGAAGAAAAAAACGGTTTTTTTCAAATTTACGTTTTTTCGCCGCATCCCAAACTTTCCACAATATTTTTCAAAATAAAATAAAAGGGCCTGGTGGGAACATTTCAGGGGACCCAAAGCTAATTTTCGTTAAGGAATAAAACCCAAAAGTATTAAATTTATCTGGTGTGTCCGCCCTGGTCCCAAGATGGATATTATCTCCCCTTCCATTGTGGTGGTTCCGCCGACGTCCCCTATCCACCAAACGGTTGGTGTGTCGACATGTCGGTATGCTCATAGGGGCGCTGCAAAAAGCGCGCTGAAAAGGCGGTGGGTTGGTAGTACTGGAGTTTATGACAAGGCGTATCCCTCGAGGTCGGTAAAACAGAATTGCTAAGCCAGCTTGAAACATTTGATTAGGTTTCAGAATAAGGATACATTTTCTTGAACCGTTTTCAATGGTTTACATAGGCCTATATGGAAATAGTTCATTAGTTTATATTTGGGTTATAAATAATAAGAGATAAATCGGTTATGATAAATATTGTTTTCAAACAATACGATAATCGAATAAGATGTTTTCGATAATCGAATATATCTTTCAATCCTTGAAAACTGTCCATGATTTCTGTTCTCGTGGTCCCTCCAATCAGCGTCAAGGATGTAAAGGTATTAGTCTTCTTTGGAACCTCTCCCAAGTCAGTGAGAAAAGCTTTTGATAACGACGAATATGAATTGAAAATCCAATTAATATATTATCACAGAAATTATTTCGACGGTACACGGAGAAAAACGGGACAAAAAATTTAAATTTTCATCAGGTCAATATCAATTCACTTCAATGGTTCTGCATTAGTAAATTCAAAATATATTTTTTTGTCAGAATTAGTTATTCTAATTTTCACATGGGCTGAATAGTCTAGCATTAGAATGAAATGAAAGAAACAACAACAGAGGAATGAGGATTGGAGTCCTGACGTTTCTTCTGATCGGATAGCGATAGACTTGAGACCAAATCACTTGGAAACGACTTACAATAAAACCAATTTTCTTCGGTGCTAAGCCTTCGATCCAACTTTTCCCATCAACGAGCCGAAATAATCGTCCTGTTAGTCTATCAGAGAATTGGAGGTCGCTTAGCAACAAACTCTTGGGGAATTGAAAAATTACCATCAATTCCAGGAATGTGATGCTATTGAAAGACGCAGTCGCGTTTTTTACCTCAAATCTTCTGGAAAAATCATGATACTGTGAAAATACCTAAGCTATATATGCCTACATAGGTAGGAGAAAGGTCGTCTAGTACCATAACAAAAACCAAATGCGTATAACCTTTGTATAGCTGCGTCATTTTTGGGGTATTTCGATTTTTCAATCCCAGATTCACGATAATGGACGCAACTACATCATTCATGAGCGGAAAATCTTCAAAATTTCAACGAAATTGGGTGAATAAATTATCGTCATTTTTAGAATTATTCGATTGGTAGACGACCTTCTCTCGTGAATACACGTATACACATCCTATAGTCACCCCACAGGACCCCTTTTCCTGAGATAAATGAGATGTGAGTAAAATCAGTGAGAAAACTATCTCATAATAATGACATATTTCATCTCATATTTTATGTCAGATACTAGTTTTCTCACTCATTTTTATTTACTCATTTCTATTCAAATAAAAATGAGTGAGAAAACGAGTATCTCACATAACATATGAGATGAAATATGTCATTATTATGAGATAGTTTTCTCACTGATTTTTCTCACATCTCAGGAATAGGGGTCCAGAGATAAAAATTTCAGTGTTTTTCATCTCAATCAGAAAAAAAACATACATTTTTCTAGTTATAAAAGATATATCACATATGACGTAGCAAGGCTCTATGCGACATAATCCACATTCTTATCTAATGAAATCAGTCGAGCATGACACTTTGAATCTGACATATATCGTTTTTATCAGTTCAAACGATGTTTTAACGCGAGATAAAACGGGGGGTGAAATTGGCAATTCCAAAACATACACTCGTCTAGCGTCTATCTCACATGTGCTTGAGGGGATCACATGATAATACAACTAACAGCGACGATTCCACGAGCGAACGAACACGACTGAAAATCTCGCTAGGAATCTGGTAATAGCATGTACACTTAAAGGGCGTCACAATTCTGAAACTTGATTTTAATTGATAATGATAATATTTATTTCCTGAATTTCATTGAAAACAAGAAATCATCATCTCAATTTCAGAAATGACTGAAATGATTGAGAAATTTCAGAATTTTTTGTGACTGTTTTTTTGTCCTCCAGTAGACCATAAGTCATGACGAAACCATTGCCTATTCTGTATAGAAACACGAACAGAATCGAGTAATGTCTACGTCACGACTCACAAAAATTGCCGGTTGATTTTTGAATATATAAAAATATCCAAATTTTAGTTAGCTGAATTCTAGTTGTCAATTACTCGCCATCAATAGAATGGTTTTCTCTCTAATCTAGTCCCAACACTTGCTATCAGGCCCTAGTACTATCCTCGAAGTCAGTTATCCTCGGCAAATTATTCGTCTAATAATAGATATACGTGCGAACAGAGGTATATAGGCAACTAGCTGATGTGACTGATAATCTATAAATGAATCCACGCATACATTTTTAACGACCTTCGATATTCACTTTGACGGGTCGTGGGGGGGGGGGGGGTTCATATCAATGACGGGGGAGGAGGGGGTATCAAATAAACCATCAATCATGGATCATAATTACCCACCAGGCAGTAATTAATGAAAAAACTCCGATTAAGGGGGAGGGGGGGGGGGATTTTACTACGTTTTATGTTGGGATAATTCATTTTAAATTGGAGATAATTTTAATGAAATAATAATCTTATTTCGAATTTGTGTTTCGCATGATGGAATTTTTGATAAGTTAATTGAGTTGGGAGAGATTTTTTTAAACTAGGTAATGTGATTTTTAATAATTAATTTCAACCCCTTTTTTTCTGACGGAGACTCCAATGAAGGTTCGCATGATTGTAGTAAATTGTATTTTAGATGTTTGAACACATCTACTTTAAATCAAATCAAATACATACATTTTTAATACAATTATATGATATATTGTAATATTGAAAACATTCTTTTATTCGAGCATTTTCAGTCTGAAATAATCATTTTATAGTTGAACGAAGACGTAATATTCATTTCTAAATATATCTCTTTTTATCTGTCAGATTAATGTTTAATTATATTTTTGTAATCGGCTCAGATCGTGTAGGTATGCATTCACAATTCTATAGTAACTTGAAACTTCAATTTGAAAAGTCTTGGAATTCCTGCAACTGAGCTATTACCATTAAATCAAATTTAATTATTTAAAAAATAGAACCCTTTCCGAATTTTCTTTAATAATTTTGATTATTTTCAGGCCAAATAGATTTCCTTCAAATCAATCAGACTCAATATTTGTTTTTAGTCCATCTTATTCTTACATATGAATTGTTAGTAGACCCACAGACAAGTAAATTTTTTGTGATTTTGCGGGGTCTACAAAATTATACTCAAATCTATGTCAAATATGAATGAAAATTCTTTGAAAAAAAGTTATAAACCCAGTTTAGCCCTTCTTGACCCAACCCCCAGTACGCCGCTGTTTCCATAGCGAATTATTGTCGAATAACACAAACTTTAATTAAGATCATAACAAAGATAGGCCTATTTGTAATTACATTATAATGAAGGCGTCCCGCTGTCCCTTTGACGACACAGCTTGCTCTGATACCGTCTTCCTACAGGACTATAATACAAGCTAAAGGAAACGAATTAAAATCTGAATTCCATTTTATTCGACTCGTATAATGCATGGGGCAGATTAATAGCTCCAAAGATAACAGTATAGTACAATGATTGCATATCCAGTTGGATTAATTATTATGCAAATTCTAGATTATTATTAAATTTGTAATCTATTTTAATTCCAATATTCGTATAGTCATGAATATTCAGCTATTAATGGATGAACAATTAGATGAACTTGTAATAGAATATAGAAAATACATTTGAGTGGTTGTATAGCCATTTCGATGATGCAATTCAGTACTCTAGTTTCTATTCATTGAATGTATTAAATAAATATGAATTTGACGGTGAAAAAAGAAGAATTGTCGTTTATAAGTAAACAGTTACCGTTCAAAATTATTTTTATCATTTATTTTTATCATTCTCAGTATAGGTGGAGGTGCCGGGTTACAAATGACAACCTAGCATGATGGAGACGTAACGGAATAAAGCGTGCGCACAGTTCAACAATAGCATTTATTATACTTTTTCTGTTGGTATTTGTTTTTCAAACACTCATCGGTCATATTCGAAAGTGGCTCCTCAATAATCACAAAAATTTAAATTGTACGCATGTTTTAGATTATGTTCGCGGTAAACAAAAGTAGAGAGAAAGCTTTCCTTTCAGCAGCTGTTGACGCGTACCTGAGTGACCTGAAGAATCCAGCGGGCTACTCAATACAAATGTACAACAATTAAAACTATAATGTAGAAATAATACATGGAAAATTTAAATAATTTGACGAATTTTACAATTTAAAATAAAATTAAATGGAATTGATATTTGAAATTTGAATGAATGATCGATGATCATATTATCAAGGCCTATGCACTATAGGTCTTGATGTAGGTATAGGACTTCCACCGCATCTTGGATGCCAATATGCACTGCATCTTAGATGGCAATATTTGAGGTATATATAGAAGGCATGTCATCAAGTTTCTACAAAACACCACTAGGTAGAGGAGCGATCGGTTGTTCTACGGACAATGCTCAAGAAATGGAACGAGATTTTAGAGTTGAATGGAGCCACCATATCGGTACGGCAAACCAACGCAACCCTCAATTCATCTTGCGGCGAATCAACGCAACCCTCAATGCATCTTGCGGCGAACCAACGCAACCCTCAAAGCATCTTGGCAGAGACAAAGCGATCAAGCAAGCCGTGACCGACCCTTGATAAATGTGTCAATACTTGAGCGTGTTAGAATGATACCAGGAAGGCCGTGACTGCATCCTACCTGTGACCGGGCCAGTTTCTGTCTCCGATGTGATGACGTCATTTCCTGCGTGCCGGGCGGCGGTACTATCAGTCTGTCGCTCGTATCCGGTTCGCTCCGGCTATCCATATCCGGTTGTCCTTTGACCATCATGCCGGGATCCAATGCGTCGATGCTCGTTAGGCTGCGAGACCGACCCTACAATCAAACAAACAAATACACTTGATTAGTGAATCCAACAACAGCTAGGTTATTTGGGGGTACGAGTGATGATGAATGATGACGAGGGATTATTGGAAGTTTTTTTTTTTTAAAACTCGACCTTAAGCGGGAATCGCAGTCAGTTTCTAAAGCGGTGCCTTAATTGACTGAGCTGCAGCGAGTGGCAAATATCTACACCCAAAGTTATATGTTACGTATATATACGTAATAGCCATGACGTTTTCGATGTTAAAAAATGAATTCAACGATTCAAAATGCAAATTCATAATAAAAAAACGCGTGAATTATGAACCATGTGTTCCGAGTTGGGTAGGGGGTGGTATAGAAAGGTTTGAAGGGTTGGGAAGATATAGAGGTAGATAGAACAAAACTGATACGCCAACAATATTCTGAAAGTCACGTTTTTAGTTTCTAGCCAAAACGAAGACGAAAGTGAAGTAATAAAGGCTCCGTGTAGCACGAACTTGGAAGATTTTTGCTGATAAGACGATGGTAAATCACATGTCTTGTTTAGTATGCAAGGCGGATAATCGACCTCATCAAGCCTGGCGTAATGATCCCGAAGATTAAACGTGAAATGGGTACTTCAAAAAGCTTAAAAGATGATGAAGAAAAATGATCTGTAATAATTATTATCTAACCATGATTTATGAATACTTTTAAAAAACGGTTAATTTGTCAAAATGATGATAAAAGATAATCGTTAATGAAATGTTCAACTTTCGATAATCAAAAAAATACGCTCTGAGACGAATATATATTTTTCACTAATAATTAATAATACGTTTTTATTTTTGATATTTTAGATGGCCTTTGAAAATTGTTTGGAAATAACTGGACAAGCTGCAACGAAGACTTCTGTCCAATCCAAATTAATTTTTTTCCCCTCCTTTCTTAAAAGGTAAAACCGACCCATATGAGACGTTGTCTAGGAAATGGCGACTAGTGATTGACTCCCAATATGTCACCCAACACAACATCAAATCAAGTGGGCCGTTTATCAGTAGGGAAGTTTGACAATACCAATGAGGGCAGCTCTAAATGCCCGCACGAACTATTCGAGCTGGCCTACTGATAAGTCACGCCCATCATTAGTTAATTACTCGTGTTTCCACTTAGAAATGTTTGTAGTTTTGGGTAAAAATCTGTCAGAAATTATGATTTTCATTTTGAAAATACTAATAAGTAAAACACGATTTTTTAAAAAGTGGAAAATGAACTTACTAGGAAAAGATCGAATTTTGTGATGTAAAGGAAAAAAATTACGGATATATATGGTAATTTTGATTAAAATCTGGTAAATTTCTAAACCAAGATGTGTAGATTTCTAAATTTTAAAATCTCTCACTCCCATCTTGATTGTGTATTCCTTATAACATAATATGAACGGAAATAATTGTAGGCCTATGCAGGCATATTTGAATATATGGATACATAGTAATAATTGTGATACAACGAACAGGCTCCTGAACGACTGTTCAGTGTGCTAGCCACTCGACCACTCATCACAGTCATACCAATACCAACACACAAATAATATCAACTCGCCTTTTCTAGCGTGACAATTCCTAGGTCATGATCGTGTATTATAATTCTGATCGTATTGATAAAGCAGCGACATGTTCGCTGAGGTTCCACTGTCAGATGACGCGAGTGTTCTCCCTTTCTTCCCGCAGGAGAGGTGTGGATATTCATGGCGAGAAGTGGGCTCTCTTTTGTCATCAGAAGATGAAGATTTCGACAAGTTGATGTTTTTAATTTGTCACGAACTGGTTGGAATTAGCACGGCACTGGATTTGTTCGTAGCACTTTAAATGTTATACTTCTTTTTTTCTGTATAATGTCAAGCATTGGAAGTCAAAGAAACGTTAGGTTTATAAGAGATTAGATGTTTCATTTCTTTTTCGTTTAATGTAGAAATCTTTCTTTTTCTTCACATTCGACTCTTGAAATGAATGTCGATATTTCTGAGTTGATGGGAATCCTGCTTTTCATTATTTTAGAGTTGTTCGTGGATGGATTTAACTATTGAGAAATGACTATCACTGTTCTGTTTAAAATTAATATTTTGGATTTTACTGGAATTATCACAATATAAAAATCATTTTTAGAATAGAATATAGAATAGTTTGTTTTCACACACTTAGAGACAGATAAGATTTTGAATTCACAATAATGAAATTTCTTATAATTTCTCTTCTTGATTATCAGTTTTGTAACTGTTTTTTTTGTAAAAGCTAATTTCTGATTCCAAATTTCATTTTATACTTGTATCCGCGAAAAAAAACGTTCGTTTACCAACGTAATAATATAAAAACTTCTTTGAATTAGTTAAATATCTCTGCCCCTTGAAGAATTTAACGCTTTTGAAAGACGCTTTTCCCATTTTTATAGTAAACTTTATCCTGTAAAATCAAAATATCATCAAATTATCACAGCTGTACCACACGTTTATTATGTTTACAGACGACCTACTTCTTCCATGGATACAATAAAATCACAATAAAATTATTCAAGTCTTCACATCATCTACCTGATACTCATTTTACACCTCACTGAAAAACAAATACTCAAATTCTACATTTCATCAAACCATTTCAATCCAAAACATTTTCTACTTGAAGAATTCACCAAATTGACACAATTAAAACAACCATCCCACTGTCCTATGTAACATCACCCGCCATAATCAGTCTTATACTGAGTCAACATTATCTAAAAAACCTTGCATTACCCAGGGTGTGTTGTGACCCAGGGTGGTGACATCGTGTGACCCCCAGGGGGGTGGGTGGGGGGTGGGGGGTGGGAAGCACGCTATCGCAAGGGCGGTGGTGTGCATCTCTAACCACCTGGTAAACGAGACGGTAATGGCTATGCAATGATAATGAAATCGTGTCCTATTTTCGGCATGCTAGCTATTGGATGTAATTATTAATTTGGTGGAATAGAGTTCATGGTTAATGGGATTTCAGTTGATTTCAGGGATTTCAGGTGATTTCAGGGATTTCAGGTGATTTCAGGGATTTCAGGTGATTCCAGGTGATTTCAGTTGATTTCAGGTGATTTCAGGTGATTTCAGGGATTTCAGGTGATTTCAGGGATTTCAGGTGATTTCAGGTGATTTCAGTTGATTTCAGTTGATTTCAGGTGATTTCAGGGATTTCAGGTGATTTCAGGGATTTCAGGTGATTTCAGGGATTTCAATGGGATTTCATGGGATTTCAGGGCAAGTGTACACCTGATTTCAGGAGTTGTTAACCCCTCGCTCTAATCCTCAGGGAACGCGATATCACTAATGTCTGTGTGCGGTGATGAATTGGTGTAATAAATTAGCAATCAGACCCGACAGTTCGAGTTAGTGTCTGACTACTGGTGGATATGTCAGACCATAACAGTGGCATTAACCGCACTGTCAACTGCCAGCTATTAAAACCAGCATATTATAATAGCTGACACGTAGTTGTCGTAATATGGAACAACGAGATAGAGGGTGGCTGGTTTGGGGGTGAAGGATAACCTTGGTTGAGTGCTTATTCTATTTCTGTTTTAATTAACATAAAGAACTTGATACGAGTGTCTTTAATTTACTGCACAGTCGATAAAGTAGCATTGCTAGAGAAGGTAAAGCTACTTTATTGACTCTAATTTACTCTAGAAACACTGTATAGGTCTGAAACTACGCTGGAACTATCAATTTTTCCGTTTTTGAATGACGCAGTTGCGTTTCTTATAGTAAACCACATCATAAGAAGTTATAATACCTCAACATTATCAGAGCTATAAAATTATAACTTATTATTTTTGTATTTGTTATGTTGGTAGGATATTTTCACCTTCCGTGGATGCAAGTATATTATTTTGACAGTGAAAATGTTACGTTGTGGTTAGTCCCCCTTAACTTGAAACACATTCGAATTCAATTCCCCGAATTGTAACAATCTCTTTTATATTTATGTGACAGTATTTGCCGCATGGTAAGCTTTATGTTTATTTTCACAGGCACATTTGTGTAGTAAACCATACGACTAGAATTTATCTTTCATATTGACACATTTTGTGAATAAACTTACCCTCTGTATATTCGACGAGTCTGTTGGGAGCTCTAACTTATATTGAAAAAAAAAACTTCTTCGTATTTCATAAATAGTTTATATTTACAATTTGTTTGTCAACTTCGAAAAGAAAATGTGTGAAGTTCAGAAAGTAAATTGAATGTGTATATATAGGATGAGGAAGATTCTACTAGAGGCATATACACAATATAACGTGTGAAACGGTGTTCGAAAATGGATGCATTTTTGAATTATTCTGATATTATTTTGAGTCGATGGGGGAATTTTGCGGTAACATTTCTTTTTTTTTTATGTTAGTTTGAATTCATTTATGTTGACAATTGAATGTACCTTCATTTTGATACCACACACGACTCTGCGCTCACGTGATGGTGGGAAGATGGTATAACAACAGAGGTATAACCAAGGGAGATAACAAGCTAATCCCAGATTAACTTTTAACTGGAAAACTAGGTCTCAGTTTACAATTGATTCAAACACACAACTTGATCTCAGTTATGCGAAGTTATTATACATTCTTTCAGACACAAGAATATAAAAACTAACAAAAACAAAACCCGTAATTTGATTCTTGAACAATATAAAATCTTCATAAAACTTTGATAATAACAAAGCTGTGCACACGGTTATATGCACTCGGTTATATGCACACGGTTATATGCACACGGTTACGAGCACACGGTGCACTAGTCACTTCGAAGCGACACAATATCACAGCAATAAGTCACGGCACAAGAGCGAACAAGAACAGGAGAAGAACAAAGAAGGAACACAAGAGTCGGAACTTCGCAATAAGCGTTCGATAGAATATTACTCTCACTAAATATTATATCTAGTTTTCGCGAACTATATGTCAAAGTATCGTAATTCAATAGTTGAGATCGGAGTATGTTATAGTTCCTGTCGGTGCTGGCGTGACCTGATTTCAAGTAAACCTTTCAGCGGAAAGTGCTGCTCAGGATTAAGCTATGTAACACTCTCTCTCTCTCTCTCTCTCTCTCCCTCTCTCTCTCTCTCTCTCTCTCTCTCTCTCTCTCTCTCTCTCTCTCTCTCTCTCTCTCTCTCTCTCTCTCTCTCTCTCTCTCTCTCTCTCTCTCTCTCTCTCTCTCTCTATATATATATATATATATATATATATATATATATATATATATATATTGATAATAATATTTTTTCATGCTGCTTAACGACCCCGCCAACAGCTAGGTCATATGGGGGTAATAATTAGCGGGTGATGTGGAAATGAAGAAGTAATTATAGGTGAGAATGCAAAAACCCATGCCTTATGCGGGACTCGAACCCACGCCCAGCAATGCAGTTTATAACACAGTGCAAGTTGACTGAGCCATATATATTTATATATATATATATATATATATATATATATATATATATATATATATATATCTATATATATATATATATATATATATATATATATATTTAGGAAGAAAGAGAGAAAGAGAGAGAGAGAGAGAGAGAGAGAAAGAAAGAGAGAGAAAGAGAGATGGTGAAGGAGAGAGATTTTAATAAACGGAAAGTTAACATTTTCCAACTTTTTCCCCTGGTTTTTCCGATGTTGTTATCTCTGTGCAGACCGACCGTGTTAATTCCAGCTCGCATTGCGGCAGTTTTATCGTTCGTCGCAATTACATTCTAAATGGATAAACAGTCGAGCCAACAGACGGCTGAAACAGAATAATAGTTTTTATTAAAATACTCTTGAAGCTGATATATTCATACACGCAGGCAGAACTGATTTCAAAATTATTCGTATTTTGAGTTCTGAATCCTGTTTGGATTGAATTATCTCAATTCACATAATTCCTGCACGTTTTTTCGAAATTTATTTTCAGAAATAAATTCACTCCTTTCGTTATTTTTGTTTTGTTCATTGAAGTTTCCGTTCTTTGAAAGCGGTTCTTCAATTTGATTTCCGATGAATTAACTCCACTTTTTATTTAACCATCAGTTAATTGATTGGTAGTTAAAACTTCATCAGCATATATATATATTTTAAATCTACATTCAACAGTTTTTACGGAAGTTGATTGTTATCGACAGGATAATAACAATGAGACGTATATGAATATGGAAATTGGCAGCTGAATATACAGTTTTTACATTGTCATAAATTAGTCTATACAATACAATGTAATACAATTCAAATCCTCGTCCACCGAGCCGTATCTGGCTCATCTGTGATTCAAATAGATGAAAACAAAAATATTTACATGGGCCTACACGTGGTTGACAATAGGCCTGCTAATAATGAACCTATATATTATTAACATAATTTAATTCGATAGATCGAATGATGATGAACTTGAAAATGAAAATGAAAATTAGAGTAATTTTAATGATGAAAATAAAATGAATGGAAGAACAATCAATGTCATTATGTAGACCATACATAAGGCAACTAATTTGAAACTTATTTCAGTGTTTCCATAACCTTGACAAAAATTAAAATCAATGCAAATGCAAATACGGCCATAAGTGATAAATAATTAATGTAGATTTGAAATCACGTGAAATCAACTGTTTTCATTATGAAAACTCTAATTAATCTTTTAATTTGAGATTTTTTTTTTAAATCAACAGGCATTTCATCAAATATGATATTCTAAATATAAATAATATCATAATTAATGAAATACCTTTGATAGGAAAACTTTCACCTTTTCGTTGAAAGTAGAATAAAAACGATCCGATTCATGGTAAAACGATTTGTACATGTGTTATGTATATCCAAACATTCCCAATCCGGATCTCGCACGTTGACATTTCAGCTTTGGCAACTGCGTATAGAATTATATCTATATTAATAGAAATATCAGCATACCACCCTTCAAGCTAAATCACCAAACGTTTCACTTCATTTTCCCCTTCATTTTGTTTTCGATTCGATAAGCGAATATTTAAGCCGATTTGAAATGATTGTATGTTTATACACGCAGTTCTTAGATTAAATATAGCGAATCATCTGCTAAGAGGATTAAATGGCAGTTCAGGAGTTTAGCGTGCGCATGCGCATATCGATGCTTCAATATTTGTCCAGTCAAGTGAGAGAAATCTTGATACCCACCTTCGATAAAGGTTCGTCATACCAACATTGTAAAATAAATGTCCTCCGTTATATCAAGTTTTAGTGGTTTAACTTTTTGAATTCTGGAGAACTTGTCTGATATTCAATATAGAGGAATATATAATGCATAAAACATGTTCAGGAATGTGGGAATTTAGGAATTTTACACATTACACCTTGATCAGAAAATTAATTCTATGGGTCTGTTGGAAGTGTGAGTTTAGCAAAGTGAGTGAGAAACAGTTATCATGTTAAATAAGACATTAATATGCAATAAATTCAACATGAACAATCTGATGATAAAAATGTTCTAGTTCTCTCGAGAGCGATCACGGCCAGTTTGTTTATTCTTTTCATTGTTGCTTTAGAACAGAAGAGACTTGTTCAGTCCGTGAGACCGTGGAATGAATGGGTTTGGAAGGCTGTGGAAATTCCTCACAGGTCGAAGAATTGCATGGAATGGATTGAGTTCATTTGTTAGAAAAAATATCTGTTGGGTTCTGTATTGAACAGTCAATTTAAATACTTTGTAGTGGAATAATGATCAGAAAATAATATACCACATACTTGAGCCATGTCCGAGGCTCAAATTATTGTTGGGAATATAACAAAGACTTGAAAAAAAAATCGACTTAACTTCATAGACTTCAACAAAAGTTTCAAAAACTTCTATTATTTTTTTGGTATCTTCAATATCTTCAATATGAATCGTTTCGAACATTTTGAACTGGAAGTGATTACCAATGACAACTCTTACTGATCAATTAACTCAATATCTATAAACACGATGCATCAAACAGAAATAACTAAATTATAACACAAATATCAAATAATAAACATGACAGCTAATAAAGCAACCCCTAAAATCAGCCATCTTGTGTTGAATGGCGTCATGAATGGCTCACAGCGCAGCGTAGCGGGAGAAAGTGACACGTCAGAGTGAAAGCGAGTGACACGTAGTGTGGCTATTGTGTGTCAGTTCAATTAACGCGGGAAGGAGGGAGATTTAAATTTAGAACGTTTATTAGTGTTTCCTACAGTAATTGACGTGGCTAGAAACACGGTCGATCCATTAGCCAATGAGGGGGAAGTATTGTCAACACACGGAGGTACGGTCAACGATGAAAATATTGTTGAATGTCCTATCGATTCACCTTTTATTAATATTGTTCCTGTTGAATCTTTTTTAATAAACAATTTTCAATGTGATTTCATTCGACTGATTTTGTCACTAGAAAAGTAAGAAAAATAGATACAACTAATTTTTTGTCTTATGGTTTATTTATCTCTTGAAGTGGATTTGAATTGACAATTATGTATACATGAGGGGAAGTTTGAAGGAAGGGGTGCATTCACGGTGCTTATGAATTTTGAGTAAGTCATCTTTACAAATCTTTCTATGTTCTCGAACCAGTATCATTGAAAAAAATGTGTATCAACTCCAAGATGATTTTATTCACTTTAATTAATATAATATTCTACTTTTGTGAATGACATCAGTTTTGAGATGATACGTCAATAATCAATTGATTGAAATATATAAAAAATCATAAAAAACAATAATAACATAATTGAAAGAATAATTAAGTAACAATAGAACGAGAATCAAAATATAAGTTTATTAAATCTACGAATATAGCTGTAATCAAAATGAAAAATTAATAACGATAACTCAAAAAAAAAAGAAATAAGTGAATCTATAGCTCAAAATATTTGAATAAGACAACAAAGAAAAACAGAATGATGATATGATAATCCCCCCAAAAAAGATACCAATATGAATAAAATACAAAAATCAATGCTGAAGGCTGTCAAGATGATGTCTTAAAATCTGTAAAGATCCTCGAAAGGCGATTAGAAATATATTAAAAATATATTTGTTCTGAGTCTACATTTTTCACAAAGACAAAGTCAACTCTTCCATTTATCCATAAATGAGCCATATTCGACAAAGAGTTTTTTTTGGTTTCAATTCGAACTTTTACTGTGAGTGTACCAGACGTAACACGAGCCCACACATTCGACAATGGACTGCAAACTATTCAACAATAGAATATGACAACAAAAGAAAACGTGACAATAAAACAGAGAACAGTGTACTACATCAGGAAAACAGAATAGAGTGCGAACTTTTAGTCATCTAAGTCAGGGGTCTCCAAACTTGCAATCCTAAGGGCCGGTTTTTCAATAGTCCTCGTTAGGTCTGCGTTAGCTGACCGACGGTTATGTCTAACCACGACCTGTAACGACAAGATCGTTTTTCAACTCCCGGTTATCTGTTCGTTCTAACGAGAACCTGACCAGAACAACGACGATTCTGATTGGTTGTGCTTAAATGTGTATGCAAAATTGTATGCTAGAAGGCAGTGATCAGGACGACGATGGCAGTGCAGTAACGGGCACTTAAACGAAGACCCAATCCAGGGTTTATCTTTGTGAGTAGATAACCATCGGTCAGGTGCGCGTTATCGCTGACGGCAGGTCGAAAAACGAAAAAATCGCGCAACCGGAGGTTAACTTCTGACGACCACTCTAACGGGACTTTGAAAAACTGGCTTCAAGGGCCACACTGATGCCTCCACAAAGTCCCAAGGGCCAACATTAGTACAAAGCCATCTCGTGAGGATCTACACAAATCTCAATAATAATAATTCTTATGTTGATGATGATTATTGTCTGCTGAACGACCCCACCAACAACTAGGTTATACGGGGGTAATAATGAGCAGGTGATAATGAAATTACGAAGTGATGATAAAAAATGAATGGACGTTCACAAAAACCCATGCCATTTGCGGGATTTGAACCCGGGCCAACGGTGACTTCAGTTTCTGTAGCGGTGCTTCAGCTGAATGAGCTACCGAGGGCCGCAATTCACATGTGAATTACCTATATATGTCACTTTCAGCATCAATTTTCACATTTTCAGGATAAATCTCATATCATAAATCACAGTTAGAATGTTCAATTTCACATATATGTCAGTTTTTTGCTTAATTGGACGTTAAATAAAAACATCTCATTATTATTTTGTATGATTTCTTACATTGTAAATTCTACGATGTTATCAAAATACACTATAAGGGCCGGATTGGTGGTGCTCGCGGGCCGTACTTTGGAGACCCCTGAACTAAATATTCTTTTTTAAAAATGAGAATGTCCATGTAAACGAGCCAATGCGTTAGAAAACTTTGTTTCAGCTGCTATGGTTGGCCTACATGTAGATGCGCTCGAAACAAGTAAACATAGACGCATTATTGGAATGAACTTCTACAAATATCAAACAAAGGTGATTGTAATAATTGTTTAGTTCAGTATTGTCATCCTTAACAATGAACAATGTGACGAGACATGCATGGAAATGTTTATTCCAGTTTTCAGCTATTTTTTATTTTCATGATCGATATTTATGTTGTCACAATAATCTCTGCTCGCTACAAGTTGCTCGGAGACCAGGGGTAATGACATTTATAGTGGACAAGAAACTTTACCTGACGAGTGAAGATAACATTGCGGGGTGTATTGACTCATATATTATATATATATATCTATATTTAATATATATATATTATATATATAAACTTTTTGGATAGAATCCAATTTCAGACAGAAGTTAACCCCTGGGCGGGTTGGGGGTTTTTCGAATCCAAAAAAGGGCCCCCCAAATGGTTTTTTAAAAACCCTTTAAAACC